>JAPKLW010002424.1:65954-89360 GCA_026898455.1 Plectranthus barbatus
CCACTTCCGACCCTTCTGCGCAGTCTCACGGTTTTGGCCATAACTTTCGCATCCGAACTCCGATTGATCTGATTCCAGTTGCGTTGGAAAGCTAACTCAAAGGTCTTTCAAATGAAATGCTCAATTAGCTCAGATTCCATCGGTGGAAGAAGTAGTGACTGTTCCTTTGAACATCTGCTGCTTTCGGTACGGGTTTTCCATTGGATTTGGCCTAAAACCTGCAAAATCTTACCATGGCAAGCATAACACCCTCTAATATATACTCATGCTTAGTTTATTCAAGAAAACATGATAAAATGCATAGAAGAAAGTAAAAACAAAGCGATAAGTGAGTAGAAAAATGAGCTTATCAGTAGTGGGAGCCCAGTCGAAGATCTGTAAAATAAATTCCAACTTGTAATAGTTAGATTTATTTAGTTTTGTATCATGGGGCCACGAGGACATTTATATTTCTTTTACTATCTGTCTTCGCATGATATACGTGTTTAAAATAATTGCGCATCATATCAGCATGTTGTAGATAATAGAGAGCACGTTTACTGCTTTTAATTACGGCTTTAAAGCATGCTATGTGATTTATTTTATGTAATTAATTATGACTATAAATTCGGGGTTCATGCTTTGCATGATAGAATTTTAGCAACGTTATAATTATGGCTACATAAAATAATCTGTGCAATTGAACCTTATGAACTGAAAATTACTAAGCTCATAATTTAGTAAGACCTCCACAAAGCGATCCTTTATTAGAAGTGGATAATTTATTAGGTAAACGTCTACATGTGTAGCTTACTTAATTTATTGTTCATAAGTTCTAATAGATAGGATTTCTTAAAACAAACATTTATTTCATGTGAGAAGTGGGAGTTCATGCGTAAACGTCTACATGTGTAGCTTGCGTATTGAATTTTCATAAGTTCTCTAGGGATTGAATTAAATGAGACACCTTATTATAGGGATCAGGTGTGTTCAAATAGATCCTTATATGGGAGGGTTGGCTTTGGTGGTAAGCTAGCTTAGATATTGTCCAGAGTATAACTCATATGTGATGTCCCTGCTCAGTAGGATAATATGGTCTTAAGTTAGTCTCCAATTATTAATTCCATTTGTCTAAGGAACCCAGGCATGGATTGGAATTAAAGGACTGGAATTGAAAGATGCAGTCTGGTTAAGTGTTTTGTTGTAAACGTCCACATGTGTGGCTTGCAATAGTAATACTTAGGCAAATTGGAGGAAACATTAATATTGCTTTATCATAAGGTTTCAATATTTAATTGTTTCAATGTTCTGCGACTATGTTTTAATTGGTATTTTAATTTATTGTTTTCAGACATGTCTTTACCAAATGTAATCAATATCTTAGCACAAAACCAATTAACCGGTCCCAATTTCCAAGAATGGAAACGCAACTTGGATTACATCCTTGTCGCAGAGGAGCACAAGTTTGTTCTTGATAAGCCTCGTCCGGCTGAGCTTACTAATGCATCGACTGATGAGGAAAAGAGCTACTATAACAAGTGGCTCAAGTCAAACAATATAGTGAAATGCTATATGATGACTACGATGTCCAAGGTTCTTGCACAGCAGCATCACTCATATGAGAATGTTAGTGACATTATGGACAGCCTCACAGCGACTTATGGTGAGTCAGACCGAGCTGTCAGATTCAATCTCATGAGGGAAATCGTGGGAAAGAAAATGGCGGAAAGAAGCTCGGTCAGAGAGCATGTGGTGGGTATGACTCATCTTGTGGATGAGCTTACATCGATGCGGAAGCGCAGGTTGATATCATCCTAAACTCTCTGCCAAAGTCCTATGAGAACTTTAGACTGAATGATGTCATGAACAAGAAAGAGTACACTCTTAACGAGCTACTCAATGACTTGATGGCAGCGGAATCAGTCATGCAGCCAGAAAAGGTTGCTTTGGCTACTTCTAGTAATCGTCCTGTTGCGCTGGTTGGCAAGAGGCGCAAAGGAATGTTTAAGAAGAAAGCCAAAGGTACAACCTCTGGTAGAAAGTCAAAGAGGACACCGGGCGTGCCTGCTAAAAGAGACAAGTGCTTCAGGTGTGGCAAGGCTGGTCACTGGAAGAAAGATTGTCAAGTCAGGAAGACTGGACAAGGTACGTCATGTGCATTTATAATGGAAACATGTTTAGCATCAGTTTCTACCCATTCTTGGGTAGTGGATACTGGAGCTACTGACCATGTTTGTTATACTTTGCAGGGGTTCAGGCCTACAAGGCAGCTGAAGCATGACGAGATTACCATCTCAATGGGCAGCGGAGAACGAGTCTCAGCAGTAGCCATTGGAGATTTTACTTTATGCTTTGAAAAAAATGTTCTGATTTTGAGAGATGTTTTATATGTGCCGGTTTTTCGGCGGAACTTAATTTCAGTTTCCAAGCTATTTTGTGATGGATATTCAGTTATTTTTTATAGTGGAGTTTCTATCATTGGTAATAACGGTGTTATCTGTCATGGCAAACTGATTGACTCTCTCTACATCATTGATTGTATACATAAATCTTCCGTGAATGTTGCAAACTCATCTAATAATAATAATCATTTAAAGAGAAAGTTTTCTTCCGATGAGGATCAAACATATCTCTGGCACTTGAGACTAGGTCACATCAATCTAAAGAGGATTAAAAGATTAGCATGCGATGGGCTCTTGGATTCCTTCCAAGTGGTACCGCATCAAATCTGTGAGTCCTGTATAGAAGGAAACATGACGACCAGGCCTTTTAAGGCAAGTTAGTCTCGAGCAGAGGACGTGTTACAATTGATCCACTCTGACTTATGTGGACCAATGTCCACGCAAGCTCGTGGAGGGTATGAGTATTTTGCCACATTCATTGACGATTACTCAAGATTCGGATATGTCTATTTGCTTCGCCATAAGTCTGAATGCTTTGAGAAATTCAAAGAATTCCGGACTGAGGTAGAAAAGAAGCTTGGTAAGACTATCAAGACACTACGATCAGATCGTGGTGGGGAATACCTCAGCAACGAGTTCTTGCAGTACTTGTCAGATAACGGGATTACATCCCAGTGGACTGCACCGGGAACCCCTCAACAAAATGGTGTAGCAGAAAGAAGAAATAGAACTCTCTTAGAAATGGTCAGGTCGATGATGAGTTATGCAAGCTTGCCGATTTTTTTTTAGGGATATGCCTTGGAAACAGCGGCCTATTTGCTTAACCTGGTACCTTCTAAGTCAGTTCCTAAAACACCTCTGGAACTCTGGTATGGGCGAAAGCCAAGTTTGAACAAAGTGAGGGTTTGGGGTTGTCCAGCATATGTGCTGACAAAGGAACCTGATAAGTTAGAAAGTAGGTGCAAGCTGATGCTGTTTGTAGGATATCCCAGACGAACGAAAGGTGGTTACTTCTATTGTCCTGAGAATCAGAAAGTCGTTGTCAGTACCAACGCGAGATTCTTGGAGGACGAATATGTAAGAAACCACAGATCCAATAGTGAAATTATCCTCCACGAGCTTGAGGATAAAGAAGCAATTCCATCAGGAAAGCCCAGTGTAGTGGTAGATCCACCTGTAACAGGTGAGAATATACCAACACTGCCACTAATGCAAGGTGTGGGACCAATGCGTACTGTGCCAACTACTGACACAACCCAGATGCCTCGTCGCAGTGGGAGGGTTAGTCACCAACCCGAGAGGTATATGTTCATGGGAGAGTCTTCTGATTTGATCCCGGAAAATGGACTAGATGATACCGATCCCTGGACATATGACGAGGCGGTATCTGATAAAGATGCGGACAAATGGCTGATCGCCATGGATTCTAAAATAGAATCCATTACTGCTATGGATGTATACCAGAAAACTGATTTGCCGGATGGCCATCGAGCCATAGGGTGCAAATGAGTATACAAAAGAAAGAAAGGATCGAATGGGGAAATTACAGCTTTCAAAGCAAGGCTGGTGGCGAAAGGTTATAGTCAAAAAGAGGGTGTAGACTATGACGAGACTTTCTCACCGGTAGCCATGCTTAAGTCCATTTGAATACTCCTGGCCATAGTAGCACATAAGAACCTAGAAATCTGGCAGATGGATGTCAAAACCGCGTTTCTAAACGGGTACCTTGAAGAAGGTGGGGACATCTATATGCAACAGCCAGAAGGTTATGTGCAGAAGGGCGAAGAACATTTGGTCTGGAAGCTAAGGAAGTCGCTGTATGGACTTAAACAAGCTTCACGGTCATGGAATCTCCATTTTGATGAGGTGATTAAATCTTATGGATTCTCACAATGTTCAAACGAGAGTTGCGTGTACCGTCTGTGTGTCAGCGGAAGCGTGGTATTCCTTGCACTTTATGTTGATGATATTCTTCTATTTGGCGACAATGTGGAAGTATTGTCAGGCATAAAGGGGTGGTTATCCGAGCAGTTTCATATGAAGGACCTTGGGGAGGCAAAATACATCCTAGGGGTAAAAGTATTGCGGGAGCGCAATAAGAGGATGCTGACCTTGTCTCAAGGATCATATGTGGATACTGTGATTGCCCGTTTCAACATGCATAATGCCAAGAAAGGTATGTTACCCTTCAGACATGGCATACATCTTTCCAAGGATCAGTGTCCGGTGACACAAAAGGAGAAAGATGAGATGAGCAACGTGCCGTATGCATCGGCCGTGGGTAGCCTCATGTATGCAATGTTATGTACGAGGCCAGATATCTGCTTTGCCGTAGGCATGGTAGCAAGATACCAGTCTAACCCTGGACAGGCGCATTGGGCCGCGGTAAAGCACATACTCAAATACCTGAAAGAACAAGGGACTATTGTCTTGTTTATCAGTGTGAAGAGTTGTGCCCTGTGGGTTATACTGATTCGGATTTCCAGGCAGACCGAGATGAAAAGAAGTCCACCTCTGGCTATGTGTTTACATTGGGAGGTGGGGCCATATCATGGAGGAGTGCAAAGCAGAAGTGCATTGCGGACTCCACCATGGAAGCCGAATATGTGGTAGCTTCTGAAGCTTCGAAAGAAGCGGTATGGTTTCAAAACTTCCTTCTGGAGTTGGACGTGATTCCTCAGCTACCCAGAACAAGCACGGTGTATTGTGATAACTCGGGAGCTGTGGCTAATTCTAAGGAACCACGAACTCACAGAGCAACAAAACACATTGAAAGGAAGTACCATATTATACGAGAAATCGTAGCAAGGGGTGATGTGCTGATAGAGAAGATTGATACGAAAGATAATCTAGCGGATCCATTCACAAAAGCTCTGCCTCAGAAGGTTTACGAGATGCATGTACGTAGCCTTGGGCTGAGGGCAAAGCCAGCCACGTAGAATGGTTGATGTAATAGCTAGATTAGTTTAGACGCGTTATACTCTGGAAAGCAAATGTATAATGCTTTGAGTATAAGTGGGAGATTGATGGATTTATATACTGAAAGCATTATGATTGGTATATTATGTACAAGGTTTATTGGTTAATATACTGGGAATCATAATTGTTGTATGTTCATCTCCTGTCTGAATTAACAAACATGTGTCGCAAACATAATTATCCTCTTATCTCGTCGATAGGGAGATCATACGGTGTGTAGAAGATCACGGAAGATCGTATGGATCGTTTGACCTAGCGAGATATAAATAGTCATCACAGCTGAGACAGTTCCAGGATAAACTATCGGTGTAGGCTGCAGCTTATGCGGATAAGCATCTTATCTTGGATGTCTTGGTATGCTAGTGTGGGGCACACATTGATGAGGACCTAAGTCGAGATCGATTCTTTTATCTGACATTAAAAGAATCTAGATCTTTATGATTCGATGGAATCTTAAACCTATATGAGGATACAGAAGTATACATATATTGTATATCACTTTGAGTTGTAGAGAGGGTTCTAGTTGAACCTGTACTTTTGCAGTCTTGGGTGATATCAATCTGTGTATGACTGTCTGGTATCTGAACTAGGTAACCACATCCAGTATAGGATGGTGACATTCCCTGAACAGCTCAAAAGGTTCGTTATGCTAAAGTCCTGCAGGCTGATTAAGTTCAAGCATAAGTGAAAAGGTTTGAGTGGATTGATTCAGGAATTAAAGATGTTAATTAATTAAATAGCTTGTCAGAGCTTAAATTAATTAACGAATGTCTGTAACCTTAAATGTGGGGATAAACCGAGTCCAATGCAACCCGTTCCTCAAAACGTGGTAGCAAATAGGTAGGACAGTATTGATTCTCTGGTGGCATGAATCAATATTAATTAATTAATTATATTCTGGGTTGAATATGAGAATTAATTAATTGATAGGCCTTATTTGCTATTTGCATTCTGGTCCCTGGTCTGGCCCATGATAACTCAAGCCCAATAGAAGCCTAGAATTTCCTATAAATAGGCCTCAGTCCCTCAGACCTCAATACACCTAAACCTCATAAGATCACAAGTTGCACACAGCAAACCAGAGCATTGGGAGCTGTGGTGATCGACAGGGTCTGAGATACGAGGAGGAAATTCTGGTTCTCAACCGGGCAAGGGATCTGATAGAGAACCTTCACCAGGTTTTCAGATCGAGTTGGGAAACAGATCAGAAGATCAGACCAGGAGGATTTCTTCTTCTCTCTCTCCTCATTATTTTCGAAAATAATTCATTATTTTCTTTAGATTAATTTCCTCAATCTGTTAGGAAATTAAATCTTGGTGCGTGGGAAAGATAAAAGGGCATCTCCGCGCACGCGTTCTTCATCGTTCATCAATCAAGGTATTCCGCATAACCTTCTTATGCATAATAATATAGGAGCATGCTAGGATTGTTCATAGGCATAGCAATTTATTTTTGATATTTCAATTAACGATCCTTGGCAAACGGACTTCGTGATTCAGTTCACGAATCCCTTTCAGTTTGGAATGAGATAATACAGGTTCTTAACTATTCCTGTGAGTTTAGATTCAAAGTTGATTCAATACATGAAGCCCGAAACAACATAAGAAAGGAAGCATATGGATCAAATCCCATATGCAAGCTTAGTTGGGAGCATTATGTATCTCATGATATGCACACGACTAGATGTGTGTTATGGAGTTAGTATCACCAGCTGGTATATGGCAGATCCTAGTAAGGAACACTGGAACTCTTTGGTTGGTAGTCTCATATATTTGAAGGGAACCATGAAGTATGGACTTCAGTTTGAAAGGCAACAAGATCTGAAATTGGATCCTTTGATTGGCTATGTGGAGTCTGATTATGCAGCAAGTATCGACACTAGAAGGTCACAAATATGTTTTGTGTTTAAGTTATATGAGACTGTTGTCACTTGGAAGTATAACTTGCAATCTATGGTAGCTTTATCTACTACGGAGGTAAAATTTATGGCAATTACTGAAGCTATAAAAGAGCTATGGTTAAGAGGGATCTTGAATAAGTTGGGGGTTTCACAGCAGGCTGTTACTATCTTGTGTGACAGCCAAAGTGCATTGCACTTAGCTAAGCATCTTGTATTCCACAGAAAGTCCAAGGACATAGACTTAAGGTTTAACTTTGTGAGAGACATTGTTGTGAAAAGTTGGGTTAGTCTGGAGAAAGCTCATACAACTGAGAATGTTGCAGATGCTTTGATAAAACAGATCTATTGAGCAAAGTTTTAGCATTGCTTGGATTTTATGGGTGTTAGCTGATCTTGTGATCATCCATATTAGTCCTGTAATGGGACACAGAGGAATGAATTAGTGGAGTGTGAGGAAATCTGCAGTCAGGAGGGAGAATTGAAGTGTGTGTGATTGCATATTTTGGAAGCAAGAAAAAGAGAGACACTTGTCTAATGGTTATTGGCAGAGGGCAGTTGGAGTAGTTACTTCTGTTACAACTCAAATAAGGGTTAATATGAAAAACCCTAATATCGTCTTCTTCAGTTTTCAGAGAGCAGTTTTCAGCGAGAGAGTTTTATAGTTGCTGCATTTGTAATTCTACTCTTCCTGCTCAGATAATAAGAATACTCCTTCACCTTCCCGTGGATGTAGCTGGAAAATCGGCAAACCACGTAAATCTTGTGTGCATCATTTATACGTCATTCGGTTTTCTGTGTTGTGTTGTTTGATCATTCTTGCGCAACTCATAACAATTATTTCAATATTTTAATGTCTAAGGATTCGTTTGGTTTGTGGATGTTGGAATCAGAGATTAGAGTGATTTTGAAATCCATTATTTGGTTTAAGGGTTTCAGATTGAAGGGAATAGAATCATTTCCTAATATTTGGGAAACACTCAAACCCATCATATATGGTGGGTATCATTATCTTAAAAAACTAATATTCTTGTCATTTTTTATAGTTTTCAATTTCGTACACTACAAAAAAAAACGCGAAATAACTACGGAATCAGTGACGGAATAATGTCCGTCGCTATTTTCCAACGGATTATCTGTCGCTAGAAAAAATAAAAATTATAGCTACGGAAATATTCCGTCGCTAAACAAATAAAAAAATAAAAAAATCATCGCGACGGAAAAAATAAAAATTCTAGCTACGGAAATATTCCGTCGCTAAACAAATAAAAAAATAAAAAAATCATCGCGAGAAAAAATAAAAATTCTAGCTACGAAAATATTCCGTCGCTAAACAAATAAAATAAATTAAAAAATCGACGCGACGGAATATTCCGTCGCTAAACAAATAAAACATTTTAAAATTTTTAATTACGAAATTTTTTTATCGCTAAATAAATAAATAAACAAATTAAAATCTTAACTACGAAAATATTCCGTCGCAAAATAAATTAAAAAATTAAAAAATAGATAAAAAAGTCTAGCGACGGAATTTTTCTATTGCTAATTAAATAAATAACTAAAAAAATTCTAACAAAATTTTTCATTTGCTAAAGATACAAAATAAATTAATAAATACTAATGACCGAATTTTTCGTTGTTAAAATAGATTATTTAAATATTTTAAGATGAAACTAAATTTGACATCATTATATACAATGGATAAATTTATATATAATAAAATACTAATTATTTTTATATGCACGATAATAACTAGATTCAAATACATATTTAAGTTTAAATTTTAAATACATAGATAATAATAAATTAATAATTGCATAAATTATGTTGAAAGAAGTTATAAATATTAAATATAATCTATTGTATATTGAATGCTTGCTCAGTTCAGTGGTCTTGCGTGCAGGAAATATGTGAGAGGTCTGGGGTTCGATTCTCCTAACGCGCAATGTTGGATGATTAAAAATAATAATTGCTATGGACGGATTGATTTTTGTTTCAAGTAATTATTTTTTAACGACGGAATTTTCCGTCGCTAAATTTAGTGACGGAAATTTCCGTCGTCCTCTTCTTTCTAGCTACGGAAAAATTCATCACTATTCCGTCGCTAAAATTACGACGGATTTAAATTCCGTCGCTAGGGTTTAGCGACGAGCATTTTAACGACGAAAAAATTGTGTCGCTATTTTGCATTTTTTTGTAGTGTTATTTAAAATATTTAATTTTTAATTTTAAGTATTAAAACATGAATTAGTTAAATAAATAATAATTATTTTAAATGTTTGTATTTTTTAAGTCTTATATTTATTATTTTATTATCAAAATAAGTTTTACTATGTTTAGTTTATCAGTTTTAGTTTTTATTTCATGAAATTATAATTATTATTTTTTTATTAAATCATTACAATAAATTCATGTTGATTTTTTTTTATTACTTTTCTATGATATTTATTCATTTATCAGTATATTTATTGCTTTTTATTAGTTCATTATCATTTTATTTTTTGTTATTTATATTTTTTACATTAAAACATTGAGGTATTATTAAACTCATAAATTTAACAAATCCAATATACTCCCTCCGTCCCACACGAATTGTCCCTCTTTCCTTTTTCGTCCGTCCCACACGAATTGTTTTCTTACCTAAAATGGAAAGTTTTTACACACTAACTAATAAAATAATAATTTTATCTATCTCTACCACATTCCACTACATTGGTTATTGTGCCATGTCCCAAGGGGACAATTCCCTTGGGACGGAGGGAGTAAAATGATTCCCATACCCAACAAGTAAATCTAACAATTGGAATGATTAGAGCCGTACTCATTCCCTCTATTTTATGATTCCGGACCAATGTACGAAACATATCCTGAGTTTTCTATCATAAATTAAAAATTAGTTGAAATAAACAAACATAACAGTTTTAGAATGGATGTTGATGGTGATTTTTCTTTTCATTGACCTCTTTATCATCACAAACTGCTGAGAATTACTCACATATACTTAAAAAAAAAAAACACGAAAACTAATATTAGTGATTAGCTCCAAGGTTCTCTGCTTGCAGAAGTTCCATCATCAGGCTTTGACAAACAAGATAGGGTATGTATCGGACGATGTGTTTGTCTGAATATCAGAGGTAGTTGTCCAATTATAATTTTTATCATCTGCCGAAAGAATCATCTTTTGCGAGTTTCATGGGAGCAGCTGATCCCATTTGAGCTATTCGTACACTCTCCAACTCCATGGACACTTCTTTCATGTACGGCCTGTTCTTACCATTCATATCCAGACATTTTTGTGCAAGCCTCGCAACTGCAAGCACCCCCTCCTTTTCATCTTGTGCTGACACTTGATTGTCAAGAATCGAATCAAGATTGTTCTCATCCATCGATGACAAAAAACGGGCTCATGCTGTGTTCTTCTTCTTTAGTGGAAGGCAATATAGGCTTCATTCCTGTTAAAAGCTCAACAAGAACAACTCCAAAACTATAAACATCACTCTTATCTGTGAATTGGCTCGAACGGAAATACTCAGGATCAATATATCCAAAAGTTCCATTCAAGTTGGTAGTTAGGTGAGTCTGATCCACAGCAAATGACTTTGAAGTCCCAAAATCCGAAACTTTTGCTACACATATTGCTCGTCTTGATGTCCCTGTGAAAGATAGGAAGTGATGTTGCAGAGTGTAGATAGGCAAATGCTCCGGCCACATCAGATGCGATTTTCAATACCATGTTCCATGAAAATGGAATCTCAGCAGTCTTATCATCGTGGATGTGATCAAAAAGGGTGCCATTAGCCATGAATTCATAGACAAGAAGAGGAACTTTTGTCTCCAAACAGCATCCCAATAGCTTCACCACATTCCGATGATTGATCTGTGACAGTATTACAACCTCGTTAATGAACTGTTCCACAATATGCTTGGTTTTGTGTTCATCCACCATTTGAGATTTCTTGATTACCACAATTTGACCGTCAGACAGCATGCCCTTGTAGACTCCCCCCTGCCCTCCACGGCCTAGCATTCAACTCAAATTGAACCTATCCGTGGCTTTTTCCAGCTCTTTGGCAGTGAAAATTCGCATTTTCCCAATGATGCCTGCCTTCACTGAAGTTTGCTGCTGTAATAAGAAGCCGCCATTTTTCTTGAAGAACTTCTGCTTCTGTCTGTTATTCTTCCTTTTTCTCACAAACTTGATCAACAAAAGAGATATGGATAACAATGTCACAAATCCCATTCCAGATAGTAAACCTGTAATAGAATTACAAGGAATGGGAATCCAGCTATTATCTCATATATGCAAGTTTTCGAAAGTTGAAACTGATCAAAGAATCAGTCGTTCAATAAAAACTCAACATTGAAATCAGTTGCAAAATCACCTATTGATAATTTGCTGAGCTTGACCCCCGAAACGGTGGCCGGAAAACAACCAGTTCTGCCATTACCACTGTAGCCTACCGGGCATTCACAGACATAGTCTCCTAGAGTGTTGATGCAAATCCCCGTTGTGTGGCATGGATTATTACTTTTGCACTCATCAATATCTATCCCACAAGAATCATATCCAAAAACCAAAAATGTAACAACTTCAAATTAAGAAAAAAAAAAAAAAAACTGATGGAACAAGTTAAAACTAACCTAGGCAACCAAGAGGGAGATAAGGATTGCCCTGATACCCTTTGGAGCACACACACCTATATCCACCAACTCCAGCATCAGCATCAATGCAATCACTATTCCTCTGGCAAGCAAAATCCGGTGAATTCGTCGCCTGGTTACAATTTTCCGTCCCAATCCTCCAATCCAAGGCCACCGTCACACCTTGCAACCAATCCTCTATAGTCATCGGCGGCTTATAGAGATCAAAAACTGCCCCAAACGAGAAGCTGCCTTTCTCCCCAATGAAAGAATAGCTGCAAGGCTGAACTTGCTCCTTCCTCCACCGATCTTCCAAACCGGTGATGGAAGAGTTGACAAATACAGTGCCCTTAGGCACCGGAATCTGGCAACACCCGTTTCCGGGGCAAGAGCCATTCAGGGAAAGGTCACCGTTAGAGCAGAAGGAAACACAACCACTGGCAAAGTTATTCTGAGTCAGGTTTGGAGCAGCATACTGACTGGAAAAGCCTTCGAACACGGCCAGGTCGGAGCAACCGACCTGCGTCAGCGTGTTGGCATCAGACAGCGTCTATGGAGTTGCTGAGAAATCGAGAGTTAAGTTGGAGTTCATATTGATGCTGTCGTAGCATCTGCTTGCGAAGAAAGGGTTCTTGATTCGTATATGGGATTGGGAGATGCCGGTGAGACGGTAGTCGTCGCGGGTGGAGAGCAGCATGTATGGAGGATCCACGGAGGCGTCGCAGTAGACGTCGAACCATGGACTCATGGAACAGTTGGAGCCGATTCCGATGCCGAAAGGGTACGGAACTGTGATGTTTCCGCACTTTCTTGGACAACCTGGTTTGGTTACCACGATGTCGTCGCTGATGAGAGTGAATTTGGTTTGTTGTAGTTGCAAACATGGTTGAGCTGAGAGTAGACAGTAGACGACGCAGAGATGGAACAAAGCTGAATGGAGCGTCGACATAGCCGTTGCTATAGTTCGTTGTGATTTGTAAAGGGGCTGTTTTTATGGAGCAGATGAGTGATATTATTAAATGGGCTGTTTACACTCTAAAATTATTTATTTTCTTTGATCAAACAGATGGTGTTGGAATTACTTGCTGCAACTTGCAAACGGCATTAACTTTTCTGTCGAAGTCGATCGATTTAAATTTCAACAACCTTTCGCTTTCACAATTTTTACAACGTTTTTTTCATCTTCTAAGGACTCAACTTACTTCATGAATCACAAAAATCAAGAATCTCAACAAGACTCTTTTTGCGCATCCAAATTGATATCATATATGTAAAAATCTCAACTGAAATTCGGATATTTAAAAAAGAAAAAAAGCTGAAATAATAAAATACAGAAAAACAAAAAAATTTATTGAAATGATAAGAGTGAGAATTACAGGGACTCTGAAAACTCATTGGATGATTTGCCTCCTCAATCTTCTTTCTCCGATTCAATTCTTCCTCGTACTTCTTCAATCTCTCATTCCATATCTCCCACGCAAATACAGTCATCGGAATAAAGTCAATTTAATTGAGTTTGTATTGTTTCTTCATTAAATCGGGCACTACTGGATTGGACCTAGATCGAACCCAGTCTATATAGCTCAATTTATAATAATTCATAGCTTTCTCATTTTAACAAAATTTGTACCCCAATTTACTTTTTCTAACTACCACTTTAATTAATGACCAATTCATTATTTTCAATAACAATATGAGAAAATATTATCTACCCAACGTTATACACATGGTAGTTAGATCTTGTTCATCGCACTGAGTAATGATTTTGAATCTTAGATGGAAAGAAAAAGACACCGATACATTCGAGATTAAAATAATCTCAGACTATAGCTTCCTGAGATGCTGAAGTTGAGAAATACAGTCCCTCTGGAACTGGGATATGACAACACCCATCGTCGGGGCATGATTCGTTGGAGGAGGAGAAAGTGTTGTTGTCGCAGATGGATACGCAACCCAAGGCAAAGTCGTTGTGCATGACTTAGCCTTGGGCGCCGGAGTTATGGTGATTAATGGCCTTCTAGCACCATGAAGTTGGCGTAGCCCACCTGGCCTAGGTGATGCTGTTGGCGTCAGATAGTGTGTAAGGGCATCTAGAGAAATCAATGGTGAGGTTGACGTGGATGTGTCAAATCATTCAGTTTGTCAATTATCATTGTATAGAACTAGTTGCAAGACACACACCACAACAAATAAGTATGGTGTGATCAGTTCTCAGCATACAGCATCACCATAATAATGAAAGATGAAATGTAAAAGTGTGTGTATCCTCCTCTACGCAAGTGTACGCACCAAGTAATATAGGAATATGTATCCCAAGATATCGTCTCCACTGGGAGTTGGTGTGAGCAATAGTTGAATTTTCAAATAATAAGCAAGGTTTTAAACTCATGCAACACTTAAAACCCGAAACAACATAACATAATTGAACTCAGCATAATTGTAAAGCAACATAGATTGACTTAAACTCAGGAACAACAAAACAGGGGAAATGATAAAACCAATAGCATGGTTGGTAAACAAGTATATGTAGATGCTTAGGTTGTCTATCCTCTTATGCTCAGGAAAATGATACTATTGCTTGAATGTAGATCTAAGTAAGCATTGTGAACCCCAACTTTAATAAGAAAATCTCTTGATCATACTTAAAATGACAAGAACAAATCACCATTACATATATCTATGCCAACAACAAAGCATTTGAGTCCCGTTCCAGCATGGGTTACTAGACAGACTCTCGCTTCAGCATATGTCTATGTTGTTGCTCACACTTTGGTCAGAGTATACCACTTATTCAACTCTCTCAAGCCCGACTGAGAACATATCTACAAATTATCTCAATGCAGATAAAGTAAATCCATTCAGCCAAACACCAAAGTAAATCAATGTTAAAGAAACAGGAAATGCATAGTACGACATAAGACTCAAGGGCAACCTAAACTAACAAGTTTAGCTCATAATAAAGATAATAAAAACAACAAAATAGACATTAAATCCAAAACGCATTTGTCAGATTCTAGCTCAAAATGTAAATAACCACTCGATATTTAGTATCTCCACACCGATGATGCTGAAATCAGCTTGCCGTACAACATCTATCAATGCCTGAGCTCCGACGGCTGCTTTCTTCTCCTCCAAGGCAGCTTTTCTCTCTATTCTCTACTCCTTCTCTCTCTAAACTTTAATAGAAATTGTAAATGAATGATTGAGCTCTCTTCAAAGTGTGCATTCCACAACCTTTTATACTTTGGGTCATCTCGGGTCTTGGACCAACTTTTGAGACTACTTAGCCCTTTTCGTGTCATGCTGACTCCATTGCACCCATGTTGCTGTATCATACTACCACTGGGGCTCCACTTCAGCATTGTTGACCATTCTACTGTAGCATCAACATATGGTCCCCCATCTTCAGGTATTGACAGCAGTGCAATTCTCTTTTCCAGTTGATTCTTTATTGACTTTTCAACATCCAACATAGATGTTGGTACCCTCAGTGTACTGGCGCTTATCCATCAGCGTGGGACCTAAACCACCTCTACACCTTTGACTTTCAATGGTGGAGTCAGCACAACCCACATCACTTTTGGTCCATCATCATCATCATCATCATCATAATCATCTTTGTACAACATGGCCTTCAACATAGAAATGTTGTATCAATAGTAGATATTACAACACAAAAACGCAAAACAAGCACGCACATGGCTACTTCTCTCATGTTAGGATTCTTTTTTTTAGAGAATTCCTTCCTTACTTTTCTATATTTTGGTGGGTCAAAGATTGTAAGCCATCTTAATCGGTTTTTCCAGTTTCTAGAGTTCTAATCTTGTAATCCTTGTATAGGATCGAGTTTAGTTGTTATAGAACTTAGACTGAAGACCGAGCAAGGAGAATGCTCGAGAACTGACTATCATCACCCCTAACCTTGACCTAAAACTGTGTTGGAGCACTTAGTTTAAGGTCCTACCATACTGACAAGGAGAAGTTAGCATAAGGGTTTTCCCGAACTGATTAAGGAGAAGTCAGTTCAAGGGATTTCCATATTGATAAGGAGAAATCAGTATGAGGGAATTTTCCATACTGACTATGGTTAGTCAGTATGAGGGTTTACCATACTGATCCTGGGAAGTCAGTATGAGGGCAAAGTTGTACTGACTTTTAATAGTCAGTATCAGAGCCTCTACCTTTAAAGAATGAGCATTTCGAAAGATATCGAAGCTCAATCAGGCTTAGTCATTCCTATATACCCAATTCAGTACGAGGTTATCAAAAAACTAAGATCCCTCGGGCTGAAAAAAAGTCTGACATAAAGTTAGTGTAACGTATACTAACGCTGCAGAGCAGAAAGGAGACCAAAGGCATGGGCTACGACTGGACAATATAATCCATGAGTCTAACGTCTGGATTTATGTGTCTAACGGATAGAAATTTAAATTGCCATAGGTCCTCCTCTATATAAAAGCCTGCCCTTCCAACCTTAATAGGTTACCTGAACAGAATTCAAAATATGATAGTCTTAAGAAGACAAGGGCAATAGTTCAGGCCATCTCTGTTGGGAAATTTCTCTAAGTTTCCCTCCCTCAGTAGCTACTTGTATAGATCTTAGTTTTGGTGGATCAAATCCTAAGTCCTACCAGCGTCAGTTGTCTCTAGATAGCTCTAGTTCTCAAATGTAAAGTCCTGTTTAGGTCTTTTGAGTTGTAAGTCGCAGCTGATCAAGACTCATGCTGACACTGTTCACCAGCATGAGAAGTGCTTACCACTGGTTACTGTTCACCAGTTGGGAAAAGTTTCATCAGGTGGCGGCTGACAAAGACTCGTGCTGACACTGTTCACCAGCATGAGAAGAGCTAATGACTGGTTACTGTTCACCAGTTGGGAAGGATTTCACCAGCAGGCGGCTGACAAATCCTACCAGCAGAATACGTGTTCTCACTGACACTATTCACCAGCGGTGAAGCCACCAGTCATGGGAGATTCCAAGAGTTAACATCAGACATATTGGTAGACTTAGATTGTGCCAGCGCAAGTCACCAGCAGAGACTGCCAGCACAAGATCACCAGAATGATCTACCAGTCGGATGTTACCAGCAGAATTCCAGATTCTCTCTCCTAGAGTCTTAGAGACAAAAAGAAGATTCGTCGAGGAATTAACTGACAGAGTATGACTTTAAGGAGGATACCTTAAAGTCCATCAGTTACAAGACACCAGTCACGATTCCTCGTACTGACAGAGAGAGCCGTTCTGACACAGAGAGATCTGTGTCAGATAAAGCGGCCAAAGGTATGGTTCCTTCCGGAAAAACATACCTGCCGCCGTCAGAAGGACATCCGAGGTCTGACACCTTTTCCGGATGTGTCCAAACGGCTAGAAGATTTGAATGGGATCCCGCGTCTATAAATAGGTCCGAACCACCAACATTTAAGACGCTTGCTTCCTGACATTCAATATTCTTCTCCCTCGCTCAACTACCGAAAGTCTGAAACTTTATTGCAAGCAAGCAGAACACTTTCGAGGCCTTTCTAAAGGCTATCCGTGTGTTGATTTATCAAACACGAGACTTCAAGCTTCCAGCTTGTAAGTTACTGATCTCTTTGGTGCTCTTTCTCTTCCGAGGAAGTTCACAGCAGCTCTTGTGCCAGCCAGCACTTGAGTTATCACGGGTTGTTTGCCGTATTGAGAAGATACGTTCTTGGGAGAACTAAACACCCAACTTGCTGTGGAGGTTGAAGTGACGTGCTCGCACTCCATTAGCCAGAGAAGAGTTGAAGAAGGACAAGGACCGGGAGCGGTTGATCTAGTGAACTGGTGGACGAGGCATTCACCAGCTAGAGATAGATCGTAGGACACTTGTACCCGATTACTCTTAGTGAAATTTCCAGTGCTACGACTGGAGAGTGGACGTAGATCGATTGATCGAACCACTATAAATCCTTTGTCTTTATCAATTTTCCGCATTACATTCGTATTTTAAACCCAGCACCCAAGTGCTGGTGTATATCCTGAAAACTGATAACTGCGCAAACAAGGCCTAAAATATTCTAAGTTTTGAATCACCAGCTGACAGGTCCCAGTCAGTTGGTTAACCAGCAAGTGCAAGAAAACGTTTACTTTATATTATTTCCGCTGCGTAACGTGTTTAAACTCTGAAAACCGGGACCAACAAGTGGTATCAGAGCCAGGTTCTTATAGACCGATTGTTTCTGAGTCGCTTAGGACCGAGATCCACGTTTCCTTGCACTCCTTTGTTTGTCTGTTGATTAGCTCAGGTACACGAAGATGAATACTCCGAAGCTACTCGACTACAAGCCTGAGAAGCATGCAACATGGCGAAAGAGGTCACTCATTTCTCTGAAGAGCATCCATCCGGAAATGACAGATGTGCTGGAGAAAGGGCCAATCGAGATCACCAAGATACAGCACCAGCTAGGAGATCGTCCAGCTGCTGTGATCCCAAAGCCTCAAGACGAATGGAACGCCGAGGACAGGAAGCGGAATCAGTTGGATTCCATTGCTCACGAGTTGATCCTGGCTTCTCTTCCAGAGTCGCTGATGGAGGAAGCCCTCCAGTTTGACAATGCCAAGGGAGTATGGGATTACCTTGATAGTCTATGTCAAGAAACTGATCAAATGAAATGCAACAAATTGCAGGTTGCAGTGGACAAGTACGAGTCCTTCCAGATGCTGCCTGGAGAAACCATCAAGGAGATGGAGGCGAGATTCAACGCCATCGTCAGCGAGCCAAAGTCACTGGACAGGAAGTGCTCAAATGAAGATCTTAATGCCAAGATCCTGTCCAAGATGCCCAAGGAGGACTGGTTCGTGAAGACCACAGCTCTGAAGGAGAAGGACCTGTCCAAGATGACTCCCAAGGAGCTATTTGCTCAGCTCCAAGCTCATGAGTGGGATATCCAGATGGTAAACAAGAATGAGGCCATCTGGAACATGGGCTCCCCCAGCATCAAAGCTCAAGACGAAGCTTACTTCGTCAAGAAGGACTTCAAATGGAAGCCCAAGAAGCCCTTCCATGCTGACAGACCTGCTGCCCAGCACAACCAGAAGAAAGAGATCCCAGCCACATCGGGATCTAACTCAAAAGACAGCGAGAGCTCTATCGCTGATCTTGAGCAACAGATGAAGAGACTGGCCGTTCTCCTGGAGAAATCCAAGTCGAAACAGGGAGTATCTCTAAGCTCATCTGATGGAAAATTCATCAAGAGAGCTCCCCGTGCTTGCTATCAGTGCCAATCCCCTGATCACCTTAAATTTGAATGTCCACAGGTGGAAAAGGGTGAGCGGGAAAGGCTGAAGAAGCTCTTTGAAGAGCGAGCATCCAAGGCCATTGCCAAGGCCATGCTGACCAGGACAGAAGTTCCTGATATTCCTGACCATGACGACGGAGAGTATGAGTCAGACGAAGAGTCAGAAGAGGAAGCTCTACTGGCACTTATGGCAGCCTTCGGTGAGGAGTCAGCTGAAGGAAGTGCTGACAGTGAAGAGGCACTTGCAGCTGATGATCAGGTACAATCATCAGCTCCCCCAATGCATATCATGCCTTCTCACATTTTAGACGATTCTGAGTCGCGTTGCTCCGACTCAGAAGCTGTCACAATAGACATTCTTCAACAAGAATTTTTAAAATTTTATGAAATAAAGAATGTCTTGGCTGGCGAAAATGCTTCGCTGAAAGATCAAATTTCTGTTTTGACCAAGGAGATTGAAAAATCGAGGTCAATCAGTGAAGAGCTAGCCACTTTGAAAAAGACTCACTTTGAGTTGCTCCAAGATTTTCAAATTGCAAAAACTGAGCGAGATAATTTTCACAATCTCGTTCTGGAGCAAGAAAATAGAATAAATTTTCTAAATAAAGGCTCAAAAGACTTGGAAGCAGCTCTAAGTCATTGGAGAAAGCCTTCTGATAAGTCCGGGTTGGGATTTACAAAGGATTTGAGCATAAACCAGCCCGAACAAATCACTACTGGTAAGGGTAAGGGCAAACTGGTAAGTGCATCAGCACCAGCTGGTAATACCAGTCAGTCCCGAATGGCTAATCAGCATAGGAACCATAAGTCCAGATACATAGGTGAGTCATCACGACAAAATCCTCAACTGGCAAGATCCTCTGCTGACAGGACGCCAGCACATCCAAGGACGCAGACTAAGCCGAAATCTTCTAAGGCAAGGAAGTCAGCGTCAGCTGCCAGTGGAATCAGACAGCCAGCACCAGCTGTCAAGAAAATCCACGCACAACCTCGTAAGTATGCCAGTTACCAGCATACTTACAAGGGGTCCCAATCTTAGAGAAATTCTGAGAGAAGGACAATACCTGATAGGAGGAACACCTATCAGAGGCACGAGCCTAATAAAAAGTTTTCACAAAGGGCTATGAATGCTAACCGTGGTGGTCCACGTCCTCAGGGACCACCAAGGCAACACAATGTACCGGAAACGCATTTCCGAAGCTCCCAGCGGAAGCGTACTTCCAAGGGAGATACACACACAACCTCACCTTCCCAAACCAAACGCATTCATTATTTCAAAAGGAAGGGAAAGGGTGTTAATGATGTCAGCAAGGATAAAACCAAGCTGAAAATCACCCAAGTCTGGATTCCGAAAGGAATTATCCAGCGATCTAACCCTGCAGGACCCGCAGAAGATCGGGGACCTAAATGAATCTCATTTCTTTCTTGCAGGTACAGGATCATGCAACACAACTTCATAGATCGAGCGAGTGGATCATAGACAGTGGTTGCTCCGCTCACATGACTGGTGAAGAATTTCTATTTTCAGATCTTACCAAGGTCAAAGGACCTCCAGTCATATTCGGTGATAACTCAAAGGGCAGAGTTATCAGCAAGGGCTGCATCGAGAAGGACGATGTCAGAATCATAAATGTATCCCTTGTCACCAACCTCAAGCACAACCTGCTGAGCATCAGTCAGCTGTGCGACTACGGGTACACAGTTACCTTTGAGAAATCAGAGTGCCAGATCAAAGACAAGGAATCTGGCGAGACCAAGCTGAGAGGTGTTCGCAAAGGAGGACTTTATGTCGTCGACTGGCATAGCGGGAAGACTGACTCATGCTTCGTGGCCACCAGTTCCATGGAAACAAACTGGCTGTGGCACAAAAGGTTAAGTCATCTGAATTTCAAAATTATTAACTATCTGACTAAGCATGATCTTGTAGATGGTCTTCCCAAGGGCGGGTTCAAGAAGGAAGGAATTTGCAAGGCTTGCCAGCAAGGCAAACAAACTAAGAACTCCTTCAAGAACCAGTCGCCAGTCTGCCCCAGTACCAGTCAGGTACTCGAACTGCTACATATGGATCTTTTTGGACCAGTAATGCCTCAAACCATTGGAGGAAGACGGTATTCGCTGGTGGTAGTCGATGACTACTCGCGCTACACCTGGGTAAAGCTTCTCAGAACCAAGGATGAAGTGAAGATCATTCTTCCAGAATTGATCATCCAAGCACAGAAACAGAGAGAAGCTACGGTAAAGCGAATACGGTCAGACAATGGGACGGAATTCTGCAACAGTCTGCTGATGGATTTTTGCGCGGAGGCCGGCATAAAGCATGAAAGATCTACACCAAGGCAACCGCAGCAAAATGGACTGGCAGAACGTAGGAACAGGACGCTGAAAGAAGCGGTCCGGTCCATGCTGGCAGAATCCGGCTTAGGACAGAGTTTTTGGGGAGAAGCGTTGGTGACGGCTTGCTATACTCAGAATAGAAGCGGAATCAACGACAGACTCCAGAAAACTCCCTACGAAGTGTATTATGGTCGTAAGCCTTCTATAGCTCATCTCCGTGCTTTCGGTTCACCATGTTATATCCATAATAATGGTAAGTCGAAGTTAAATGCTTTTTCGTCTAAGGCTGATGAGGGTGTCTTTGTTGGATACGGACATCCCTCTCACAAGGGCTATAGAGTATTTAACAAGACTACCAAACTTGTGGAAATAACATGCAATGTTGTTTTTGATGAAGCTACTTTTGTGCGCAGGACATTACGACAACTGGCTGAAGATGTTCCTGAGGTCAATGGTGTCGTGGATCAGTTGGGCAGGAATTCTTCCAATGCTAAACCAACTGACTCGACTAGACCTATGACTGGATCATCTTCACAACCAATTCCCTCGGTTGCCCATCAGCAAATCGAGAGGGTCTGTGATGCAAATGACCTTGCTGAGACCTTACACTCAATCTCCCTGAGTGGAACTAGCAAAAATCAAGGGGGAATTCTGACTGGAATCTTTGAGCCAGAAGATGACGATGAACCAGCTGGAGTGGATGCACCTGCTGATACTGACAACGTTGGTGAAGGTTCAGGAAGCCAGTCAGACAGTGAAGCTGATGAAGAAGTTCCGACTGGTGAAGGTCAACCACCAGTTGCAGTTCCAGCTCCGACTGGTGAAAATGTGGAAGCACCAGTCATCAGGACAGAAGAACCTATTTCACAGCCGGCACCAGCAGTCGCTGGTCCTCCCAAATGGCTGAGGGATCACCCATCCGATGCTATTCTCGGTGATCCGGAAGGTTTAGTCCAGACTCGACACGGCAGTGCGCTCCTAAGTTGCTTTATTTCTCAAATGGAACCTACTTCCATAGGAGTTGCACTAGAATCTGCTGATTGGATTAATGCCATGCAAGAAGAGCTTGCTGAATTCACTCGCAATAATGTTTGGGACTTGGTGGAGAGACCATCACACCAGTCAGTGATTGGCACAAAGTGGGTCTTCAAGAACAAGCGAGATGAGAATGCCACCGTGGTCAGAAACAAAGCTCGTTTAGTCGCCAAAGGTTACAGGCAGTGTGAAGGCATCGACTTTGATGAGACCTTCGCACCAGTTGCAAGAATGGAGGCGATACGGCTGTTCCTTGCGTATGCAGCGTATCACGGATTCACAGTATTCCAGATGGACGTGATGAGCGCCTTCTTCAATGGCGAGCTAAAGGAGGAGGTTTACGTCGAGCAACCTCCAGGCTTTGAGATAGGCACCAAAGTGTACAAGCTGAGAAAGGCCCTGTATGGATTGAAACAGGCGCCCAGGGCTTGGTACGAAACGCTGTCCCAATTCCTTATCAGCAATGGATTTCGGAAAGGGAAGATTGATAGGACTCTCTTCCTTCTCAAGGATGGAGGTGACTTGCTAATGGTGCAGATCTATGTTGATGACATCATATTCGGATCAAGGAATATATCTCTCTGCGAGAAGTTTTCTCAACTGATGCAGACGTCATTTCAAATGAGTATGATGGGCAAATTAACATACTTCCTAGGACTCCAGGTCCAGCAGTCAACTGATGGGATTTTCATCAGTCAACGGAAGTATACCAAGGACTTAATCCAGAAATATTGCCCAGAGAAAACTAAGTCCCTAAGGATACCAATGAGCACCAGCTGTCAGATATTTCTCGATGAACAAGGTGAATCAGTTGATCCTACCGTTTACCGAGGAATTATTGGATCACTTCTCTATCTCACAGCCAGCAGACCCGACAT
>JAPKLW010002425.1:0-89339 GCA_026898455.1 Plectranthus barbatus
TATTCTCGGTGATCTGGAAGGTTCAGTTAAGACTCGACACGGCAGTGCGCTCCTGAGTTGTTTTATCTCTCAAATGGAACCTACTTCCATAGGAGTGGCGCTCGAATCTGCCGATTGGATCAATGCCATGCAAGAAGAGCTTGCTGAATTCACTCGCAATAATGTTTGGGACTTGGTGGAGAGACCATCACACCAGTCAGTGATTGGCACCAAGTGGGTCTTCAAGAACAAGCGAGATGAGAATGGCACCGTGGTCAGAAACAAAGCTCGTTTAGTCGCCAAAGGTTACAGGCAATGTGAAGGCATCGACTTCGATGAGACCTTCGCACCAGTTGCAAGAATGGAGGCGATACGGCTGTTCCTTGCTTATGCAGCGTATCACGGCTTCACGGTGTTCCAGATGGACGTGAAGAGCGCCTTCCTGAATGGCGAGCTAAAAGAGGAGGTATATGTCGAGCAACCTCCAGGCTTTGAGATAGGCACCAAAGTGTACAAGCTGAGAAAGGCCCTGTATGGATTGAAACAGGCGCCCAGGGCTTGGTACGAAACGCTGTCACAATTCCTCACCAGCAATGTATTTCGGAAAGGGAAGATTGATAGGACTCTCTTTCTTCTCAAGGATGGTGGTGACATGCTAATGGTGCAGATCTATGTAGATGACATCATATTCGGATCAAGGAATATAACTCTCTGCGAGAAGTTTTCTCAACTGATGCAGACATCATTTCAGATGAGTATGATGGGCAAGTTAACATACTTTCTCGGACTCCAGGTCCAGCAGTCAGCTGATGGAATTTTTATCAGCCAGCGGAAGTATACGAAGGAGTTAATTCAGAAGTATTGCCCAGAGAAAACTAAGTCCCTCAGAATACCTATGAGCACCAGCTGTCAGATATTTCTCGATGAACAAGGGGAATCAGTTGATCCTACCGTTTACCGAGGAATTATTGGATCACTTCTCTATCTCACAGCCAGCAGACCCAAAATCTCGTACTCAGTCGGAGTGTGTGCCAGATTTCAAGCCAATCCGAAAAGGTCACACATGGAAGCTGCCAAAAGGATAGTGAAATATCTGAAGGGGACTGAATCTCTTGGAATATGGTATCCCAGGAATGATGAGCTCACACTCATTGGATATTCAGATTCAGACTTGGCTGGATGCCGTATTGACCGAAAGAGTACCAGTGGTACGTGTCAGTTTCTAGGACACAAGCTAATCAGCTGGTTTAGCAAGAAGCAGCACTCAGTTGCTACTTCTACCACTGAGGCTGAGTATGTTGCCGCTGCCAGTTGCTGTGCTCAAGTTATCTGGATCAAGCAACAACTGGAGGATTATGAAGTGGACACTGGCTGTGTTCCCATCTATTGCGACAACAACAGCGCTATGTGCATCACGAAGAATCCGGTTCATCATTCTAGAACCAAGCACATAGATATTCGACATCACTTCATACGTGATCATGTCGAAAAGAAGGATGTCAGCGTGGACTACATCAGAACTGAAGATCAACTGGCTGACATCTTCACCAAACCCCTTCCAGAAGCAAGATTCAAGGAGTTGTGCATCAAACTCGGTCTTTTGGAGATTGATGTGAGCCCAAGTGTTGAGGAAGAATGAGTCCCAGCTCTCATTCTGTTCTTGATCTTCTGAAGGACGCTGATTACGACTAAGTCCAAGCTCTTAGTTGTTTCTATTTAAGTGGTATCTCTAGCTCACTGATAGTTCCTACTGGCGGTACTTATCCCTCAAATGTCTAAGGTAATGAGTCCCAGCTCTCATTTCAATTTGCCAGCATAAACCATTAGTTGAAATAGAATTGGGTCCCAGCTCCCAATTCCAAGTGATGATGAGGAGTGGATTTCTTGGAGAGAAGATTATGCGGAATAAAATTGAGTCCAAGCTCTCAATTTTTACTATCTTTCAAGTTGCCAGCAGATAACTGATGGAATTTCCGAGACTGGCGAAAATTGAGTCCAAGCTCTCAATTTGTCTAAGTAAGCCAGCACCAGTATGAGTATCAGTTGCCAACTGATAAAGAGGCCAACCAGTTAGGGGGAAGTATGCGACTGGTATATGCTACTGATGACCAGTCATGCCAGCTGTCTCAGAAAAGGCGGGATTGTTCAAATCCAAGTAGCGTGTACAGTCCTCAGAATTTAATGCGGCATTTAATGCCACATTTAATGTGCACAGTGTCTGCGCAGTCCGACGCTTGGATGCCACCAATCGGCGTGTGCCATGTCAGCTCCACGTCGTGGCGCCCGTCAGCACGACCGCGCACGTCACCACAGGGAACCGGGTCTGCTGATGACCGTCGATCCTCGCTTGCTGAGCGTTGATCCTGGATGTCTGATCCTGCATGGCCCGAGTATATATACCCGATCACTTCCTTCGGGTTAACCTTTATGTTTCCCTACTTTCAGAACCCTAATATCTCTCAAAATTCTCTCATCTTCCCTTGAAATTTTCTGAACCTTGAATCTTTCTGAAGTCATGGCATCATCTTCTCAACCTCCAGCTGATAACCCTCCATCTACATCTACATCATCCTCGTCTGGTTCACCAAACTTACCAGTTGCTGAAGCTCATATGCCTACGTATACTGGCATAGTGAAGATCGAAGATATCGATTACACATATCCGTTCGCCCGACTGGTTCAGTTGAACAGGCCGGCGACCAGGCGACAGCTCTCAAACGCACAGATAAGGGCTGCTCAGGTCCAAAATGAGAAAATTTTAAATGAGAAATTGGCCCTGAAACATTTCGGGGAGGAGCTAATGGAGATGCTCGACCGAGAACAGCTCCGACCGTACCTCACGGCGACCCCCAGCACTTTCCATCCTCATATGGTTGCGGAGTTCTATGCTCGGGCGGTTATTGCTGACGACAGGAAGTCGTTCACCACTTCAGTTTTCGGCCACCTGATCACCGTCACCGCGGAATACCTCGTCAATCTCTTCGGTCTGAGGAATGAAGGAGAGGAAGTGGCCACGTATCATCAGGATGATACGGTGGAATTCCGGAGGAGGTGGGCGCAGTGGAAGAAGCCAGAAGTCACCGTCTTCCGGACTGGAATGAGGAAGTCAGAAATGGAAGAATTTTGGCAGATAGTATGCGACATTGTGGTGCGCATGCTGCAATGTGAGGTCGGATCGTACGCTGAGCTGAGCCTGCGCAAATTTTCAGTGATGTGTGCGCTTGTCGACGGGGTTGAGGGCAACTGGGCTGAATTCTTCTTCGGCCGGTTGCTGGAAAATGTAGACAGAAACATCAATGTTCCGACTGACGGCAGATTTGCTCACGCCGTATCCTTCGGGCTGAGGATCAGCCACATCCTGGAGATGGAATTGGGTGATGGCGTGGATCAGGGGGAACAGCTGGTTGGTTCCGATTTCATACCAGCCACGAAGGTGAAGCTGCCTCACCCAGATTACAAGAAGCCACGCAGGGTGAAAGGGAAGTCAGCAGTGGACCCTGCTGAGGTCGTTTCTGAGGAGGACTCAGAAGACCTGGGGGAGCAAGTGCCAGCTGTGGCTCTCCCACTGACCGATGAGGCTAGGGCTGAGCTGAAGAGAAAGCGCGAGCTCGAGTCCCTATTTGTCTCGATGGAAGGCGCGGTGGCTGAGGCGACTGGTATCCACCCACGGGACGTACAACTTGTACCAGTCACCAAGAAGCCATCCCACAAGAAGCCTAAGACTTCCCAGCACCAGCAGCCTCCGCCAGCTGTTGCTTATGAACCAGCATCCGGGAAAATCTCGATACCAGTCAAGAAGTCCGTTCTTGGACTGACTGAGGAGGAGACCATAGAGAGGATGACCCGGAAGCGCAAGAGGGTTCAGACCAGAGCTCAGAAACTGGTGGAGCAGGCCAAGAAGGAGCAACAAGCTTCTATTGTAAGGAAGAAGCAGGCCCAGGCAAGGCTGAAGGCCTTGGCCGACCAGCGTAAAAGAGAGGCTGAGCTGGCAGCCCGCGATGAAGCCTTTGCAAAGGTGCAGGCTGAGCATGAGGCCAGACGTCAGGCGCAACTGGCGGAGCAGGTGCACCAGGTGGCTAAAGGCAAATGGGAAGTTGCCCCAACTACAAGTGCAAGGCCACCAGCACCAGCTCCAGGCGAGATCTTATCCGATGAATCCTTTACTCGCCTGCTGGTGATGGGCGCTGACGAGGATGTACTATCCCTTGTGGATGAGTACAAACCGGAGGAGGAAACTGCTGAAGTCCCTCCACCCGCGCAAGGGGGTGGTGGAGGTGAAAAAGACCCACTGGCCGCGCAAGGGGGTGCCAGTGGAGGAGAAGAAGTGCGGGCGACCACCCCGGTAAAACTGGCGAGCTTCTCGGATGTCAGTTCTGAATCCGAGGATGCAGAGGAGCCAAGGGCTGAGGAGCCAGTGCAGGCGGCAGCTGAGGAGGTGGTACATTACTCCATGGTGCAGAAGATGGAGCCAAGGGATCTGTTCCCAGACCTTGATGATAAGGCTCGTCGTCCTGCCAGTCGCCCCCGATCTACAGATGCCTCGACATCAACTTCCTGGCGACCAGCAGCATCCTCTACATCACCAGCTAGGCGTGCACGTACTGAAAGGCGACCTTACATGCTCTGCATCCAAGAGCATCAACTGATTGATGAGGATGCCTTCCAGTCGCGAGTGACAGGAGTACACCGGTGGGAGCACCGCGGGGACATGGCGTTTCTAAATTCACGAGTGCCTGAGCCTTCAGCATTCAACATCATCCCCATCAGCGGACTCCCCCACCAGTCGGTATATGCCTCAAGAATTTTTGACTGGTGCCTGCCCCTGCAGCCAGTGGAATATTTCAATTCCACTCTCTACGAGTATGCTGAAAACATCACGACGGAGGTGGAGAATGCCGTCAATGACGAAATGATATCCAGCTACCGAAGACTCTGGAGGGTGGATCCGGAACTATGTCTGGAGTTCCGGAGGTGGAGGATTTTTGACCGATGCGAGCGCCTGCTGACAGTGGAGAAGCGGGCGGTCCTCTATGCCAGGCTGGGTCTTGGCTACTGGAGAGCGGAGGAGGACTGGGCTCATGCCTTCATGGGCACTGATCCTGATTGCCCCCAGCAGCTGTCTACAAGGAGGATCAAGCGCCGCTTGCTGAAAATCGCTGAGTATAGGCAGCTGACTGGAAGCTCCGGCCTCCCGCCACTGAAAAGGATCAAGTTACCTTTTCTCCAGTTTCGAGTCACCAGTCGGGGGTACTAGCTGACGTACGCGCTCCGTCGCCTTAAAGTGCTGGTTACCCTCCCGAGGATCCCTCCCTACCATGCTATATTGTTCGACATGGCTGCCTGCGCTCTGCTGGTAGACCACTTAGTAGAGGAGGATCCCTCTCGTGGTTGGTGGCTGACCCTTGCCGTCCCTCCTGTTCCTATTGTCTCGGGCGATCTCGTCCATGGTCACATGGACTGGCAAGTGGTGGAATTCACAGCCCCAACAGTTGTTTCTGAACAAGTCCAGCCAGCTCCAGCAGCAGTGCCAGTAGTGGAGCCAGCACCAGCAGTCGAAGTGCCAGTAGAGGAGTCAGCAGCAGCTGATGTACCAGCAGAGGAACCAGCTGCAGCAGCGGCACCAGCGGAGGAGCCAGCCCCAATGGAGACAACAGCTGAATCCGAACCAGCAATGGCTCCTTCCGCACCTGATGTGCCCTCCTCTTCCATTGAAGTTTCAGCGCAGCCAATCTCCGAGATCCATCCTCCTGCACAGCTTCTTGCACTCATTGATGCCAGGATGGATCAGCGCTTCGCCAGCTTCCGAACTGAAATTGCTCAACAGATGGAGTCTGTAACCGCTGGAGTGTCCTCCTTTTTGGCGCGGATCCAAGAGGGGGAAAGTACGCGAGCACGTGCTGAGGCAGAGAGAGCTCGTCTTGCTGAAGAGGAGAGGAGGATTGCTGCTGAGGAAAGGGAGAAGAGCAGACAAGATATGGCAGCGCTCACTGAGATCCTGAGGTCGCTCACAAGCAGAACTCAATCACCAGGATCACCTTCTCAGCCATAGTCTAGCTTCTCTATTTTGTTGTAAGTATTTGTATCTCTAGACTAGTCAGTTTTCTATCCTGTACTTGTAACTGCAACATATTAAATGGATTGATTACTGACAAGTTGATGACAATTCCTCATTGTCCAACAAATTGTCTAATTATTTACTTACCAGCTGAACTTACACTTCCAGTGTAATCAGCACCAGCACTCGTATCACACACTTTAAATCTTTTTGCTCTGATCTCAATTCTCATATTTTAACAATATCCCTCTTAGTTTGTTGGGAAGATTTTAGTTAGAGCTGATGTGAGGAAGTAGTTTCATGGGTTTAGATCTGATAGGTTTATTTTGTAAAACCCTGAAATACTTTGTAACTTTCCTCATCAGCTGAGTGCTCGCTGGTTAGGCTTTGATCGCACCAAAAAGGGGGAAATTGTTGGGAAATTTGGCTAAGTTTCCTTTCCCCAGTAGCTACTTGTTTAGACTCTAGTTTTTGTGTTTTGGTGGATCAAATCCTAAGTCCTACCAGCGTCAGTTTGTCTCTAGAATAGCTCTAGTCTCAAATGTAAAGTCCTGTTTAGGTCTTTTGAGTTGTAAGTCGCAGCTGATCAAGACTCATGCTGGCTACTGTTCACCAGCATGAGATGTACTTACCAGTTGAGAGAAGTCTCACCAGCAAGCGACTGACAAGACTCGTGCTGACACTGTTCACCAGCATGAGAAGAGCTAATGACTGGTTACTGTTCACCAGTTGGGAAGGATTTCACCAGCAGGCGGCTGACAAATCCTACCAGCAGAATACGTGTTCTCACTGACACTATTCACCAGCGGTGAAGCCACCAGTCACGGGAGATTCCAAGAAGGGTTAACATCAGACATATTGGTAGACTTAGATTGTGCCAGCGCAAGTCACCAGCAGAGACTGCCAGCACAAGATCACCAGAATGATCTACCAGTCGGATGTTACCAGCAGAATTCAAGATTCGCTCTCCCAGAGTCTTAGAGACAAAAAGAAGATTCGTCGAGGAATTAACTGACAGAGTATGACTTAAGGAGGATACCTTAAAGTCCATCAGTTACAAGACACCAGTCTCGATTCCTCGTACTGACGAATTGTGCCGTTCTGACATAAAGAGATCAATGTCAGATAAAGTGGACAAAAGCATGGCGCTTTCCGGAAATTCCTACCTGCCGCCTCTGAAGGACATGCGAGGACAGAGACCTTTTTCGGATGTGTCCAAACGGCTAGAAGATTTGAATGGGATCCCGCGTCTATAAATAGGTCGGAACTACCAACATTTAAGACGCTTGCTTCCTGACATTCAATACTCTTCACCTACCGAAAGACTGCAAATTTATTACGCTCAAGCAAGTAGAAGCAAAACACTTTCGAGGCCTTTCTAAAGGCTATCCGTGTGTTGATCTATTCAAACACGAGACTTCAAGCTTCCAGCTTGTATGTTACTGATCTCTTTGGTGTTCTTTCTCTTCCGAGGAAGTTCACAGCAGCTCTTGTGCCAGCCAACACTTGAGTTATTACGGGCTTTTGCCGTATTGAGAAGATACGTTCTTGGGAGAACTAAACACCCAGTGAAGCAGTGGAGGTTGAAGTGACGTGCTCGCACTCCACCAGCTGATCAGAGTTGAAGAAGGAAACAAGACCGGGAGCGGTTGATCTAGCGAAGTGGTGGACAAGGGTCGCACCAGCTAGAGATAGATCGTAGGCAACTTGTACCTGATTACTCTATAGTGAATTTCCAGTGCTACGACTGGAGAGTGGACGTAGATCAGTTGATCGAACCACTATAAATCCTTTGTCTTTTATCAGCTTTCTGCAATTCATACTGATTTAAAACCCAGCACCCAAGTGCTGGAGTATATCTGAAAACTGATATAACTGTGTAAACAAGGCTAAAAATATTCTAAGTCTTGAGCTACCAGCTGACGAGCCAGTCGCCAGTCAGCTGAGTACGCAGAGTGCAAGTTGACTTACCAGCTGACAAGGTCCCAGTCAGCTGAGTAACCAGCAGAGTGCAAGAAACGATTAACCACATTTTCCGCTGCTAAGTTATACCCTGATAATCCGGGACCAACAATTAGAATACTGAACCACAATGGAGAACCAAAGTTGTTGAAGAATGTGAGATTCATCCCAGAGGTGAAAAGAAACCTCATATCTCTTGGAGTTCTTGAATCAAAGGGATTTAAATTTGAAGGATTAGAAGGCAAGATTATGATAAGTCGAGTTGGTCGAGTCACTCTAAAAGGGAAAAGAGTGAACAACATTTATTGTCTATCTGCAAAAACATTAGCTGGTCAGAGAGACATTACTAGAGATGCAAGTGAATCAGGATCAATCAGCTGTGAGCAAGTTGAATTCAGAAAAAAGAACCAAAATCAGCATTTAATGAAGAATTTTCAGAAGAGAATGAAGGTGCTCAAGCCAATGATTTGGAGAATTATGGGTCAGCGTGTGATAGAGTTAGGAGGGAGATGCATCCTCCTAAACATTATGGTGAACATATTGTGAAATTTTTGTTTTTGAATGTGGTCGAAGAAAGAGAAAGTGTGGAATCCAAAGATTGTGAAGAAGAAGTTGTTAGCAAGGAAGAAAATTTGTGGCGATCAGTTGGAGAGCATAAGTCGATTGATTGCAGGTTGAAATATAAGGTGAAAACAAAATCTGTTGTTCAATGTCTGGAAAGCGTTTTGATGTTATTGATGTTGTGTATCTGCATGGCAAGTGGATTCTTATCAGATTCAGGGAAGTTGCTATGGGAAGCATTTGTGGATATTCTGATATGTCTTAAAGATGTGTTGAAATGTAGTTCGATAGTTGGAGCAACAAAGAAGTGGAAGATGAAGGAGAAATGTGAAGGTGTGATTTCAACTATGCTGTGAATGAGTTTTAAGTTGAAGAGAGTTTGCTGATATTCTTAAAACAGCATATGGTTCTGTAAATGAAACGGATTGATTGAGAGAAGTTAGGTGAATGAGGAAAGGCAGTCAGGAGGGAGATTGTTGGAGTTGACTGCATGGCTGCTGAAGTCTCAGCAGTCTTAAGCTCGTTGCTGAAGATTGATTGCTCAGCAAGGATGTATGTTGGCTTAGCAAAGTGGTGTTTGCTCAGCATTATGGATTTGTGGGTGTTGCTGCTGAGGGTCAGCAGAGTGAGTGTCAGCAGAGTGCTGAAGTTCGATACTGGACTCAACAGATGCTGAGGATATTTCAGACTTAGCAGAATCGTGTTTCGTACTTATAGAATTGTTATTCTACTTAGTGGGTTAGTTGAGTGGTTGACACGTGTCAAGGCGTGATTAGTTGAAGTTGTTACAATCATTTGGCTGTTAGGATCGAGCTTCCTGCTTCGTTCTTGATCGGTTATTCTGTTTGGAATTGTAATTTAAAAGAGAGACGAGTGATTCAGTGAAAAAAGTAAGTTTTAGATTCTGTGAGAAAAGCTAAAGAGAGAGAAAAATTAGTGAGATTATATTGAGGTTTTCTTCTCTCATTTCTGTATTCGATTCAAGAAAGTTAATAAGAAGTACGTGTGTTCTTGTTCATTCGTCTACTATTGTGGCTTGTTCGAACCCAATTTCATAACAAGTGGCTCCGTCTGTGGGAAACCACCGATTACACGAGTTCAAACGAGAGCCTCGATCGTGAATTTGCACAAAGATTCTGAGTACGGTCCAAGAAACCCATCTCTCTAAGTGAGCATTCGGTAAATCTCTTCTTCTTGGATTTCTGATAATTTGGATTCTTGATATTGGAGTAGTTTTGTTGGAAGATTTAGATCGCTTGTTATTTGAGATTGTGATCAATTGTTGAGATATAAGTTGTCGGATTGGTGATAATCATTCGTGATATTGCTGTTACTATTCTGGTGAATTCTGTATTGGATTTTCTGATGCATAACATTCATGGCTGGGAGTCGATTTGAGATCGAAAAATTTTCGGGGAAGAAAGATTTCGGGCTCTGGAAAATCAAGATCAAAGCTATCTTAACCAAAGAAGGATTGACCGATGCTCTCCTACCTGATGCTGACAAAGCATTTGTGGGAGAAACTGCTGAGAAGAAGGCAAAGTTCATGGAAAGTGCGATGAGCACGTTGCTGCTTAGTCTTGATGACAAGGTACTTCGAGAAGTGTCGTGGGAAAAGACACCGGCCGACTTATGGAAGAAATTGCAGAGTCTGTACATGACCAAGTCCATTGCCAACCGTATATACATGAAGAAACGGTTGTATAGCTTCAAGTTCACAGATGCCAAGAGCCTTCTTGACCGGTTGGATGAGTTCCACAGGGCTATAGATGAGCTTGAAGAAACAGGGGTAGAAATTGATTATGAAGACACGGCTATACATCTTCTCAATGCTCTTCCAATGTCCTACTCGAACATTCATGATGCAATGGTGTATGGCAGGTCTGAAGACATAACCCTCGAAGATGTGTTGGCTGCTATTAAACAGAGAGAAATGGAGAAGCAGTCTAGTGGAAGAAGTCACTATCAGTCAGGTCTGGCGTTGTTTGTTAAGCGAGGGCAACCAGGCAAGGAAATTGAGAGGCAGCCAAAAAACCAGTCAAGTGAATACAGAAAGATGAATCACAATTCAGAAAGGGGTGGTTACAGATAGAAATTCTTTCAAAAGGGGGATTTCCGATCATCCCAATTCCAAGGAAGAGGCAAGCCGTTCTATGATTCGTCTGAGAATAAGAATTTTCAGCATCAAAAGGAAACAAGGGTTTGCAACTATTGCAAGAAGCCAGGGCATTTGATAAAGGATTGCTATACTTTGAAGGGGAATGAATTTGTCAGCAATCGAAGTAATACTGTGGAAGTTGTGAACACCCAGCAAGATAAGGTATTGAACATTGCTGAGGGAAAAGGAAGTGATGGATGGATTCTTGATTCCGGATGCTCGTTTCATATGTGTAACCATATGGAATGGTTTATTGAGTTGAAACCCATGGAGCAAAGTTCAGTTGTACTTGGGAATAACCATATCTGCAAGATGAGAGGTATTGGTTCAATTAGAATACTGAACCACAATGGAGAACCGAAGTTGTTGAAGAATGTGAGATACATCCCAGAGGTGAAAAGAAACCTTATATCTCTTGGAGTTCTTGAATCAAAGGGATTTAAATTTGAAGGATTAGAAGGCAAGATTACGATAAGTCGAGGTGGTCGAGTCACTCTAAAAGGGAAAAGAGTGAACAACATTTATTGTCTATCTGCAAAAACAGTAGCTGGTCAGAGAGACATTACTAGAGATGCAAGTGAATCAGGATCAATCAGCTGTGAGCAAATTGAATTCAGAAACAAGGAACCAAAATCAGCAGTTAATGAAGAATATTTAGAAGAGAATGAAGGTGCTCAAGTCAATGATTTGGAGAATTATGGGTCAGCGTGTGATAGAGTTAGGAGGGAGATGCATCCTCCTAAACATTATGGTGAAGATATTGTGAAATTTTTGTTTTCGAATGTGGTCGAAGAAAGAGAAAGTGTGGAATCCCAAGATTGTGAAGAACAAGTTGTTAGCAAGGAAGAAAATTTGTGGCGATAAGTTGGAGAGCATAAGTCGATTGATTGCAGGTTGAAATATAAGGTGAAAACAAAATCTATTTTCAATGTCTGGAATGCGTTTTGATGTTGTTGATGTTGTGTATCAGCATGGCAAGTGGATTCTTGTCAGATTCGGGGAAGTTGCTATGGGAAGCATTTGTGGATATTCTGATATGTCTTAAAGATGTGTTGAAATGTAGTTTGATAGTTGGAGCAACAAAGAAGTGGAAGATGAAGGAGAAATGTGAAGGTGTGATTTCAACTATGCTGTTAATGAGTTTTAAGTTGAAGAGAGTTTGCTTATATTCTTAAAACAACATATGGTTCTGTAAATGAAACGAATTGATTGAGAGAAGTTAGGTGAATGAGGAAATGCAGCCAGGAGGGAGATTGTTGGATTTGACTGCATGGCTGCTGAAGTCTCAGCAGTCTTAAGCTCGTTGCTGAAGATTGATTGCTCAGCAAGGATGTATGTTGGCTTAGCAAAGTGGTGTTTCCTCCGCATTATGGATTTTTGTGTGTTGCTGCTGAGTGTCAGCAGAGTGAGTGTCAGCAGAGTGCTGAAGTTCGATGCTGGACTCAACAGATGCTGAGGATATTTCAGACTTAGCAGAATCGCGTTTCGTACTTATAGAATTGTTATTCTACTTAGTGGGTTAGTTGAGTGGTTGACACGTGTCAAGGCGTGATTAGTTGAAGTTGTTATAATCGTTTGGCCGTTAGGATTGAGCTTCCTGCTTTGTTCTTGATCGGTTATTCTGTTTGGAATTGTAATATAAAAGAGAGATGAGAGATTCAGTGTAAAAAGTAAGTTTTAGATTCTGTGAGAAAAGCTAGAGAGAGAGAAAAATTAGTGAGATTATATTGAGGTTTTCTTCTCTCATTTCTGTATTCGATTCAAGAAAGTTAATAAGAAGTACGTGTGTTCTTGTTCATTCGTCTGCTATTGTGGCTTGTTCGAACCCGATTTCATAACATTTATAACTGCAACATTAGAAGAGAGAAACCTTCTAAATAGGGTGATAATTTTCAATACAATATAATAATGCGGCAAGAATCAGCATCATAATAATAATTATAGGTTGAGGCTTAATAATTGAGATTTCTGTTAGTAGATTGGGCTGTAATAAATTAAATCACTAATTGATTAACACAAGATTCAATTCACACGAGTTATCAACCCTTCTTCAAGATATTATAACATCGTATTCAAAATATTTAATAATTATATACCATATAAATCTTAATTCCATGATAAGTAATTCATGTTAGATTAATTCTAATAATTAATTAATCTCCTAATTATTATATTTGACCACATTCAAATATTTTGAATAATTGAGGTGGTTAAACATATCCCTATGTTTAGGGAACCACTATTTTGAAACGTACGTAACTTCTGTGATGGAGAGAAGTTATTAAGTTATAATTATAAATATATAGTTTAAGCATACGGTACACTGCAGTTTCCTTTCATTCAGTCTGATACACCATTGATACAGAGAAGGGAAAACTACAGAAGATCCGCTGATAATTAAAGTTCTTCAAATCCGTCCGTAGAAATCAAAGCAATGGCTGGAGGTATGTTTCGATCTTATTTCCGCTGCAATACGATTTAATATTTAAATCGTTGAGGTATGTCTTACAGTTGGTATCAGAGCATGGCTATCCTCTACCTTGCTTTGTTTCTACGGTTTTGGAGAATTATGTTTATATATTTTATCTCCAATTTAGTTCTCGATTGACGGCATAATTTAAATTTAATTCTCTATTTCTGTGAATTTAATTTGTCCTCCGTTTATTGTCGTCGTTAATCGCCATTGTTGTCAAACTGTTTTTCGAAATCCTTATATGTGTTGCGTATAATTGCTGCGAGGAATTTTAAATTGATTTGGTGGTATGCGGCTTTGATTTCTTTTATGCTATATTGCATGATTTTGTATTCATTGAATAAATAATTTAGAATTTCTATAAAGTAAAGCAAATCTTTTAAGATTTATGTAAATCTCATTTCGCTTCTCGCATGCGATTTTGTTTTTGGTGGCTGAATATTAGGACTTGTTTTTATTATTCCTTATGGCACTAGAATTCGAAGCATAGCCATTGTTATCCATTTATTTTTTATTGGCATTGGTTACACAGTGTGGGAATGCAATTTATGTAATGTTTCCTTGTGGTAATTTTAAGGATTTCAGGTTGTATCTGTTTTGGTTTCTTGAATTGAATTAATGGCGTAAGCTATTAATATTAAATCCGGTTTTAAACACTTACAATTTTGATCCTAGGATTACAGTTTATAAACCTTAAATTTTATGGATCTATTTGTTTTTGGTGTGTTTAATTCATTATTTAATGTTATGTGATAAATGTGATTTTAATTGAGAAATGAATAGCCATAGCATCCTTAATCAATTAAAATTATATATTCAGTTTTATCACATTAGGTAATAATATTAAATTGTGATTGATCATGTTGAATGTGATAAGTTTTATCCCACAGAAACTTTTATTACATTTTTATTGATTAATTAGGACATAATATTAAATTATTTTTTCTAATTTACCCACAGGGATTAGAAAAGGTAATTTGATTTAATAGTTTTGTCATAAAGTTTGCTTTTAAATCCTATTGAATTAAAGCTTTAGCCCACAGACAAGTTTTATGTCTCTGGATTTATGATTGACATGTTTTACATTTGGTGTAACATGTTATATGGTATTATATGCTTCAAATTTATTGATATGAGTATGTTTTTTGCAGTACCTGTTGATTTCTCTGATATGAACTTTGATGTTCCTGAGCTCAATGGGGACAATTATAAGATTTGGAAGGAGAGAATTCTTCTTCATTTGAGTTGGCTGGACATTGATTATGCTATCAGGAAAGATGAACCGACTGCCATTACTGAAAAGAGCACCCCTGATGAAGTTGATCTTTATGAAAAATGGGAGCAATCTAATCGGCTCTGCGTAATGTTCATAAAGACACGAATATCAGTTGGGATTAGGGGTTCCATCGAGCAGTATGATAATGTCTAGAAGTTGTTGAAGGCAATTGATGAGCGATTTGTATCATCTGATAAGGCCTTGGCTAGCACCCTGATCATGCAGTTTTCTTCCTTAAAGCACAATGGAATTAGGGGTGTGCGTGAGAATATCATGCGCATGCGGGATATAGCTGCTCAGCTTAAAGTGTTGGAAGTTGAGATGTCGGATTTTTTCTTGGTTCACTTTATACTGAATACTCTGCCTCCTCGGTATGCTCCTTTTAAAATCTCCTACAACACACATAAGGATAAATGGTCAATTAATGAATTGATGACCATGTGTGTTCAGGAGGAGGGGTGTTTGGCTATGGAGGAGGGTGAGAAAGTGAATCTAGCTACTACATCAGGAAAGAAAAGATATTTTCAGGCCAAAGACAAGGGAAAGGATACAATTCCTCCCCATAAGGACATTCAGAAAGACATTAAGTGTTTCTTTTTCCATAAGAAAGGGCATCAAAAGAAAAACTGTCTTAAGTTCATGAAGTGGCTTGAAAAGAAAGGTACTCAATTTTCATTTGTCTGTTATGAATCTAATATGATTGATGTTAATCATAACACATGGTGGATTGATTCTAGTTCTTCAATTCATGTTACCAACTCTTTGCAGGGATTGCAAAACCTGCGGAAACCAGTGGGAAGTGAGCAAAGTATATATTCAGGTGTGGAAGCAGTGGGGACCTGCAAGCTGGTTTTAAGCAGTGGTTTTATTTTGGTTTTGGAAAAGACTTTTTACATTCCTAATTTTGCTAGGAATTTAATTTCAGTTTCTAGACTGATATCTTTTGGATATTCCATTAACTTTTCAGACTCTTGTTTAAGTTTATCACATGGATCTGATGTTATTGGTTATTGTACCTTGTCTGATGGTCTTTTTCATTTTGATTTACAAAATGATAACAATTACACTGCTATGCATGTTCAAACAACTGTTGGTACAAAAAGATATGTTATGAATGAAAAATCCTCAAAATTGTGACATCGGAGATTGGGCCATATCTCTATTGAAAGAATTAAGAGATTAATAAATGATGGAGTACTTAGTACTCTTGATTTCTCCAATTTTGAGACTTGTGTAGAATGTTGATCAATGTTATTTCTAACAGATAAATTATAGCAACAGTGGAAAATAAATTTGTAACTCGAATGTCGAACCCAAGGGAGTTGTGTGGGGAAGTTATCCTATGTACTAATTATAGCCCTAAAGTTCATTGTTTGAGTGAATAGAAAATAGGATTTTGGTTTTATAAAAGTAAAGAAAACAATACGGAAAAGTAAAGAGGTTTTGAAATAAAAGTTAAGGGAGCACAGATTCTAGGGCGAACAATCAATCAGAATACATGCAAATTAATTAACTCGCATTGGTGGGAAATCATAAAAATACTATAACTTCTTGGTTGACAATTATAGCCTAGGTTACTATTATGTAAATGGAAGGCCTTCATAACACAGTAATAATCAACCTTTTATAATTCCACAGATTAATCCCTACAATTATTATCTTCCCTTAGGACAGATATTTTAATTGCATTCAAATTCTTTTTCCTGTTATCAATTTTCACTTTTGAGTCCTTCAATCAATAACTGTAAATCTAGATTTAATTCCATCTTTTGATCTGATTAATTCTAGGTCCTAACAATTCAAACAGGAATTCAAAACCAAGCAGTTTGAGTTAATTAATTAAACATGCATTCAAGATCAATCATGCATTGCCCTAGAACCCGCTAGGGTTTCTAGCCACTCATCGCAGATAGAAATCCAAAGAAAAATATATTGAATTGCATGAAAATAAAGGATTTCGTGTATCCCAACTCTCAAAACTCTAAAAACTGAAAAACTATGCAAAAATATGAAAAAGTATGAAAGAGGTCTCTAAAATTCGAAACTAGTCAGGTATTTATAGAGGGGAAGGTGTATCATATCAAATCTGGGGCCAAAGATATGATATAATTCGAGTTTAATCGAATTTTCGCACCAGCAGACTTGCATCAGTCGATGTGCATTCTTGCATCGATCGATGTGAGTCATCCACGTCGATTGAAGTGGATTCTACGTCGATCGATATGGTCCTTTCTCGCCCCTTCTGCGCGGTCTCACGGTTTTAGCCATAACTTCCTCTCACAAACTCCGATTGGCCCGATTCTAGTTGCGTTGGAAAGCTAACTCGAAGCTCTATCCATTGCCATGCACCAATAGCCCGAATTCCCTGTGTGAAAGAACTCTTCACAGCTACTCTTGCAATTCACTGCTTTCGAAACGGTTTTATAGTGGATTTAGCCTAAAACCTGTAGAAACACACCAAAGCACACATAATACCACCCAATATAGACTCATGCATAACATATATATATATAAACTCAATAAAACTACATAAATTAATAGAAAATAATATAGATAAGTGAGTAAAAATATGAACTTATCAACTGTATTAAGGGTAAGCAGACTAACAAGTCAAAGAAAGGTGCCAAGAGGAGCTCTGAAGTATTGGAAATAATTTATACAAACATATGTAGTTTTAATATGGATACACACAGTGATAATTACTTTATCACCTTTATTGATGATTACTCATGCTATATGTGTCTCTACATACTCAACAATAAGTATGAAGCACTTCATGCTTTTAAAGTTTTCAAAGATGAGGTAGAGAAACAATACGGAAAGCAAATTAAGATTGTGAGATCAGATAGAGGTGGAGAGTACTACGGTAGATTCACTGAAAGTGGACAAGCACCAGGTCCGTTTGCTAAGTTTCTTCAGGAAAATGGCATTGTTGCCCAATATACTATGCTTGGTTCTCCGGACCAGAATGGCATAGTTGAACGAAGAAATAGGACATTATTGGATATGGTGAGATGTATGCTAGTTAGCTCCAAACTTCCTAAGTTTTTATGTACTGAAGCTCTTAAAACGGCTCTGTATATACTGAACAGGGTTTCGACAAAAGCAGTTTCAAAGACTCTATTTGAACTGTATAAGGGTTGGAAACTAAGTTTACGTCATATACGCATTTGGGGATGTCCGTCTGAAGTAAGAGTTTATAATCCTCAGGAAAAGAAGTTGGACCCAAGGACCATAAGTGGGTATTTCGTTGGATATGCTGAAAGGTCTAAGGGATACATATTTTACTATCCATCTCATAGCACTAGATTTGTGGAATTGAGAAATGCAAAATTTCTTGAAAATGACTCGATCCGTGAGAGCAATCAATGTTCAGATATTGGTCTGAATAGAGATCATTCAAACTATTCCTATCACGGTTTAAGTAATCGAGTGGTTGTTGTTGCCAATAATGCACCTAGAAATGAAATCTAGGTAGAGCAACAACCTATGGATATTCCACAAGATGCTGAATCTAATCAATTAGATCATGAAGAAGCACCTCATTTTGTTGTTCAGGAGGAGAATGTTGATCAAAATCATGAACCTATTGATCAGCCAAATGAACAACAAAATCATGATAATGGTGATCAGGTGTTAAGGAGATCTAATAGGGCTAAATGGTCAACAATTCTAAGTGACTATGTTGTGTATTTTCAAGAATGTGACTACAATGTTGGAGTTGAGAATGATCCCGAGATGTTTTCACAGGCCATGAGTTCTAAGGAATCTGACTTATGGCATAATGCTATGCAAGAGGAGATGGATTCCATGGCATCAAATAAAGTATGGGATCTCGTCGAGTTGCCTGATGGTGTCAAAACCATTGGATGTAAATGGGTCTTTAAGACAAAGAAAGACTCAAAAGGCAACATCAAGAGATATAAAGCAAGACTTGTTGCCAAGGGGTTCACTCAACGAGAAGGAATTGATTATACAGAGACTTTTTCTCCTGTATCTAAGAAAGATTCACTTCGCATAATCATGGCATTGGTAGCACATTTTAGTTTTCATTTACATAAAATGGATGTGAAAATAGCCTTCCTAAATGGTGATCTAGAGGAGGTTGTTTATATGAAACAACCAGAAGGATTTACCTCTAGTAAAGGTGATCAATTAGTTTGCAAGCTTAATAAGTCTATATACGGACTGAAACAGGCCTCCGGACAGTGGTATATTAAATTTCATGAGGTGATCTCTTTTTTTTGGTTTCGAAGATAATATCATGGATGAATGTATATACCAGAAGGTTAGTGGGAGTCATATTTATTTTTTGGTTCTGTATGTGGATGATATACTGCTTGCTACTAATGATATAGGGTTGCTATATGAGGTGAAACAATTTCTTTTGAAGAATTTTGATATGAAGGATATGGGTGAGGCATCTTATGTCATTGGCATTAAGATCCATAGAGATAGATCTCGAGGCATTTTGGGTTTGTCTCACGAGACCTATATCAACAAAGTTCTTGAGAGATTTTGTATGCAGAATTGTTCACCAAGTGTAGCACCAATTGTAAAGGGTGATACATTCAGTTTGGATTAGTGTCCTAAAAATGATTTTGAGCGGGAACAAATGAAGAATATTCCTTATGCTTCAGTTGTCGGGAGCATCATGTATGCTCAAGTCTGTACTAGACCCGATATTGCATTTATCGTTGGAATGTTGGGAAGATATCAGAGTAATCCAGGTCTTGACCACTGGAGAGCTGCAAAGAAGGTATTAAGATACCTTCAAGGAACCAAGGATTACACGCTCATGTATAGCAGATCCGATAATTTGGAAGTAGTTGGGTACTCCGATTCAGACTTTGCTGGCTGCATTGATTCTAGAAAATCAAACTCTAGTTATATTTTCATGCTTGCCAGTGGTGCTGTCTCTTGGAGAAGTGTGAAGCAGACTTTGACTGGTACTTCCACTATGGAGGCGGAATTTGTCTCGTGTTTTGAAGCTACTAGTCATGGTGTATGGTTGAAGAGTTTCATATCAAGGCTTAGAATTGTAAATTCAATTTCTAAGCCATTAAGATTGTACTGTGACAATTCAGCTGCAGTATTTTTGGCTAAGAATAATAAAAGTGGGAGTCGAAGTAAGCACATCTACATCAAGTACTTAGCCATAAAAGAACGTGTTAAAGAAAAGAAAGTGGTCATTGAACAAGTTAGCACTGAATTGAAGATTGCTGATCCTTCAACTAAAAGCATGCCACCTGTTGGTCCTCAAATATTAGAGTCGTCGTGAATACAACTTAACACGAAATGCAGCAGAATAAATGTTCGTCACTTACACTTATCGTTGTTTACAAAATGTTTCTTAGCTCAAGTTATCACTTAGGTGTGTTTTCAGATATACGCTAGCAACTATGTTGCTAGGTTTCAAATCAGCTTGATACAGTAAAGTGATAAAATAGTAAATGAACACAAGATTTTATAGTGGTTCGATCCAAATAGATCTAGGTCCACTCCTTAGCCGAAACGCTAAGAATTTCACTAGAAAAGTATACAGATTACAAGGATTCGCCTTTCCAGTTAAGTAGGCAGTGAGCTTTCGGCCTGGCTACTTGACAGCTATCCTCCGTTAATCTGAACTCCTCCGATAAGGTTTGGCTGGGTCAAGGGCGCACCTTCGAAACTCCTGCCTTGCCTAAAATGGAAGTTTTATAGTCACTTCCTGACTTTCCTTGAATGTGGCTAAGAGCCCGTCCTAGTCTTGACCTTTTCAGGTGTTCGACTGTTAGATTCTTTCTCGGAAGAGAAGAATCCCAATGATTGAAATATTCTTGAATGCAATCAAGAATATCTTCAATGGAATGTCAGTATATCAATGACCGACACTTGGGTTGTTGAGAGCTTTTAATAAACTTTCACACGGCTCTCTACAGACTACTTTTGTATATTCACTTCGTCAAATGAATCTCTTGCTTGAGTGTTCGTGAGTGTATGAAGTGAGAAAAGCAGCTTTTTTTTAATCTCATTCTTGAACCTGTCTTTTATAGGTGGAGATTCAAACCTTGAATATCCATATCCGTTAGACACAACGACATCTTTGTTCAAGAGTGGATTAACTTGTTTGAACACTTTACTTTTCGAACTACTTCTGGAAAGTCTCGACCTTTGCGTGTACTTTTGTCAGAATCGCAGTCCAGCTTCAAATTTTGATTCTTTTGCTTTGCTAAGCTAGAATCTGCTAAAGTATTTTTCCTTTGATCCTTTGACTTTCGTTGCTTGCAATTTCTTATTCATTGCTGAAGGATCCCGAATGCTAACGCCTTAGCATTCTGTTGATATCTATTGTCTAGCAAGCGTTCAGCCGTTTGCTAGTGATCCTTCGTTAGCTTGCTTCTCTAGCAGCTTGTAAGTGGAAGACGAATGTTGATACCGTCTGCTTCATATCTGCTAGGAATTCTTCTTAGCACACTAGTCTATTACAACTCAATGTAAAACTTATACATGACTTTACAAAGTGTGCTAGACTCTCTAAAGTTCGGCAAATGATCGACCAACTAAATAAGGTTTGATCCAACAAAACTTTTTACAAATAAGTCCTAAGGGAGATTTTAGGAATAATTTCCCAACAATTTCCCCCTTTTTGGTGCGATCAAAGCTTACTATCATTTGCTGACCATAAGTGGAAGAATGTATGTGTTTTACAAGGCTATGCTATTCTATCAATCTAACACAGAGTTTTTCCTATTAGGTTCGAGCAAAAAAATGATTGTAATCAAATTCCCCCTCAACAGGTGCTGGGGAATATTTCTCGATTAAATATAAGTGAATGTTTGCACAAAGGTAATATGCTAGAAATTCTAGCACCCATCAAATCAGCAATCATTCATCAATCAAAATATAATCTCCATATCCATATGCAAAAATTGTTGAGTACACTAGAAGTGTAAGTCAACTAGAGCACACCAGTAAAAATCAGAGGTGGACAAAGAGAGTTTGTCTAAGTCTGATCCAATTTTATATATGATATTGCAAGTTTAAGTACAAATTGGATTCAAAAAGTAAAAGATAATGAAAAGATTGGACCTTGACGTTCATGAGCCGGGTGCTGGCTTGTCCTTCTCGCTGTCCGCTGAATTCGATGAGTTGCTCTTCTGGATATCAGCAAACCTCTCCATGGTAAACTTCATGAAGTTCTCAAGAAGATTTGTTCTTGTTTCTCTTTCAGCAGCCTCACGCTCCAGTTGTTTAGCCAGCTTCTCCTGCTCCATTGCAATCTTTTGCAGTTGAAGTTCATGCTCCTTTCTTTGCAATTCTAATCTAGCTTCTTGTTCTTTTCTTCTTGACTCCTCCTTCGCCTCTTCTTCTTTCCTCCTTAACTCCTCTTTCTTTGCGGCTAACTCCTCATTTTCTTTTCTTGTTCTCTCTTGGTCAGCCTTTCTTCTTTCTTCCCCCTCTTTGATTGCAGCCAAAAAGTTGATACCATAAGCCACCACAGTTTCGGTTAGGGTCATCTTGGTTTCGGCTAAATCCTTTTGAACGACCTCCAGTCCTACCTTATTCTCAGAAATAGCCAACTTGTTTTCAGCAGACTCTGACCGAACATAAGATACATCACTTTGAACTTCATCAATTTCTCTTCGCAGGTGGTTGGTTGCCTCTGCTACTCTTCCATCAATGGCTACTTGCAAATAAGAGTTAAAGGCTTCAGCTATTTCTGCATTCAATGGAAAGGGTATCTGTAGTGAGGTTATTGGAGTGGCATTGAAGGAAGTAGTCGTAATGAGTTCTTGACTTGTTGGAATAGATGGTTGCTGTACTCGACTAGTACTCGCATCAACATATGCTTGATAACAGACTTCCTCATGCATTATCCGATTAGCAGCATCCAGAATTTGTGCGGTCTCCTGGACAATCCGAGCCTCTGCTTCTTGAGCTTCCTTGACTATTTCCTGAATATCAATGTTCAGGAATTTGGCCAACTGCATATCTCGATAGTCAAATTCCAGAGCAGCACGCTCAGTGGCCTGTGCCGCTATTCGAGCTTTGAGTCTCTCTGCCTGTTGAATTTTATACTCCATCTGTCGTTTCCTGTAAGCAACAGCATCTCTTGCTTGACGCTTGGACAGTTCAACCCTGGCATCAGAGTATCCATCGGGTGCGAAGGTGGATTTGGGTAACCCTGCAGTCGTTGTGAGAGAACGGTGTTCCCGGATGGCTTGAAGTCTGCACATCACTTGCTTATCCGAGAACTATTTCATCCCCGGAACTTGATCAATCCAATCAAAACACCAACGCTCCTCACGTCTCCAGAAGTTTAATCCTTTAGCTGCAAACACCAGTGCTTTTTCTTCAAAACAAAGTTGATGCATAATTTAATCACATTTCTTCCATCGTCGAAACTCTTCTGCTAACAAGCGTCCTTCCGGTATTGATTCGTCCAATTCGGTGTGGAATATGTCAACAATGTCTCTTTCCATTTCAGATTGAACAAACAACTCTATCTCTTCAGCCATAGGTGTGAGATCAGAGTTGGGCAATTCTTCAGGATAGACCGTTGCACACCATTGACCGATTCTCCGTAGATGATAGCGAAGTCCAGGCAAGCCATTGAGAGGCACTCGGAGAGGAGTATCTGATCCAGATGTTACCTTCCTCAGGTATTTGGCATTGAAAATCTCCTCAGATTCTCCATCAGAATCAGATTCAGAAATGCAAGATGATTCAAGATCAGTGAACAGAGAATCATTCTTTTCGACAGGCGAATGTGAATCATGGAGAAGTGAATCGACTTGTTCTTCAGTACCTCTAGCTCTACTCGATTCTGCATCAGTGAAGGCTCCAGACCTCAGTAATTTCGAGAGATGTTTATCTGATAATTCCTCTTCTTCAATGATTGTCTGCTGATCAGATAAGGGATTGAGAAATGTTTCCTCTTCTGAAGCAGCTTTCCCTTTTCCTTTCTTCCTGGCCTCGTCTGCTAGGCGTTGCAGTTCATCAGCAGGATCTTCATCATCATTTATCATGGTGATATCTGCTGGAATGTCTGTCGTGCCCTCGTCCACTGCTGTAATTGGATTTCCTTCAGCAACAATATCCACTCTTGTGGATTGGTCCACTTGCTCTGCTAATACTTCATCCACTATATTAGACTCTTCGGCTCTGCTAGCATCGACTCCTCTGCTAGCACTGCATTCCTTGTTAGCTTCTTCGTCTGATATAGTATCTTGTGAAGATATAGCATCTTTTCCAGTGCTTTTACTTTTCTTCGCAGTGTGTTCTTCTAGTTGGGCTTGTTTAGCAGCTCTCTTCTGAGCCATAAACTCTTCAGCAACAAACTTGACTCGCTCGAAGTTTCTGTCTCTTCCTTCGAATGTTAGGTCTCTAATGAATTCCTGATAATCTCTCTTCTCAATTTCCTTGAGGGTGGCTTCGCGCTGTCTCTTCGTTTTCCTTGTTTCCTTAGTGCGCTCTTCTATATTTCTGAGAGATTTAGGAATGTATTCTGGATCATCTTCAGCGGTTCCCTCAGTGTTAATCTCAGTAGAGTCCTGCTCTGTTGTTACATTAACAGCAATTCGATCAACATCTTCAGCAGATTTCTTCTCTACTTCTGCCTTTTCCAATTCTTCCTTGTCGGTAAGTAATACCAACTTTCTCCTGGTCTTCTTCTTTGCTTTAGGTACAGGAGAAGTATCTGTAGTTCTCTTCTTTGTTTAGAATGGTAAAGCCATGTCTCCGAGAATAATCAAATGTTGTTCTGCTTCCCTTGAAGTCATAATATCATTGATCTGATCAGCCGGTAAATTCCCTAACTTCTCGATCTCTTCGAGATTTGTGAAACAATGCTTTGTTTCAGCATTTGTTCTCAACAATGCTATTTCCTTTTCTGTCATAGGGATGGAGGGTTGTAGTATCTGCACCGCCAAATTTGCTTCATCAGATTCTTCAGGGGATGTTGGTTTATCCTTGTCTACATTGGACTTCCCTTTCAATTTTCGAGGATTCCTGGCATTGACCGGCTTGGGCTTGTGCCTTGTTACAGGAATGTAGTCTGTGGAAAGGAGTGCAACTCCACGATCTACTCCTGTGTTGGTGAACAAAATTTCCAAGAATTTACTAATCTTCAAACCAAAGTTTACATTCGAGGAGAATGTTCCATCTATCTCCATGTGTGCATTCTTCTTGGCATGCTCTGCCCACCGTTCAAATATAAACTCAGCCCAATTACCCTTAACATTATCGTTTAACGCCATCATCACGGCATACTTCTTAGCAGAGATCTCCGAGTAAGAACCAGCATCGCACTGGAGCATTTTTATTACTATCTCTGCAAGTAGTTTGTATTTATCTGTCAATGTGTTGATTGAGGTGTTAATCTTAAACATACTTGGTTGCCTTTTCTCTCCTGACTTTTTCCAGCGGTTCCACCTCCTTTCCATTTCAGCTACATCATTCACCTTATATTGAGAGATTTTGGTTCCAAAATTTCGAAATCCAAAAATTCGAGACAACAACTCAACATTAACCTCTACAATATTCCCATACACACATGTCCTAAACGACTTCTGATCATCACTCATAACTGCTCTAGCATAGAATTCAGCAACCATATGCGGATGAAATTGATCAGGTTCAGCAGTGAGATACTTTACCAGTAACTCGGAATCAAGGAGATTTAGGATCCATTTGGGAAAGTGTTTGCTGGCGAGAGGCATGTACATAATCCTGTCTTTCATGATCTGGGCCACTCGTCTCTGTTCCGCCGAATGAGTGGACAGCTTCTTCTGTCTGGCCATAGTCACTAATGTGCAGTAAGGAATGGACTCATCAATGTCTTCCTTCTTCTCAATTTCAGTGAAATCGGGTGCATGTCGTACATGCAGGGGTGAGCAAGTGGTGGAGGGATAGATAAATGAGGGTTGTTGAAATTGAATTGCTTCGGAGTTTCCAGTTGGTTAGATTCTGTATTTGGTGAACGGTTTGACTCTTGACTTGAGGAGTTTGGAGAATTTTGGTTTGAAGCCATGGTTGGGTATTTTAGGAAGTTTGTGGAGTTTTGAGAGGTTTTTGCAGGGATGAGAGGTGAAGGGTTTCGAAAAAAAATGATAGAGATTTGAAATCTAATTAGTGGGTAGAAGATTTCGGAGTACGAGAAGAGATTGACGATGAGGATTGTATGCACTTTAATTTCAATCAACGGTTGTGGTAGAGAGTGAGATCGTGTGAATATGCACGTCTTCAAGAACTTGAGTGCTGGTGACGTGGCTCAGCCCTATTCGTTTCCGCCGTCTGCGTATATTAAATGCGCCTCATCATGAAAGGTACTCTTCCGCGCCTGATTTGAAATCTTCAGCAGCCAAAATTAGTAGAGATGATCAGAAACTGCCACGTATTCCAACGTAGCATCATGGGGAGTATATAAAATTCAATTTCTTGCATAGCTTTTCATGTATAATCAAAATTTCTTTCGATTTGACCTTCACTTAAAGCGATTACTGTTCTTCTCAATGCAGCCGTTCGTATTCCGAGATCAGCAGTAATCAAAACTATCTATATAAATATTATGGGCAAACGATTCAATGGTACAATCTCCTTGTGTACACTCTTTTCGCGATCGTTGCATTTCTTCTCATCCTTTTTAAAAGAAATCCTTCCTTCAGAAGAAAATGGAATTACCCAGTACACTCTTCGTTCCTCAACACAGGATACTCTGTGATTCTGGTTTATATGAGGAATATGAAACAGAGTACCATGTGGCGGAGGGGGTTATGTCAAGGCTTCATGCGAGTGGCGTGGGCAGATTCGTATCCCTGACCCCTCATACATTCCACAGAGGACTACTTCAGCAGTTCATCCGATCATGCAAACCCATCGAAGACTCCATTGTTGATGTCTTCTGGGATCAATTGGAGATGTGGACGGTGGATACTTTTGCTTCAGAATTCGGTCTTCCGAGAGGGCCAATTTCCATCCAGGACTATCGCAACGATGAAATAGTTCCGGAGTGGTCTTCATGGATGAAATAGAGGCGTTCATCCGAGCTTGAGTTCTCGCCGACTCCATCAGCATATGGATTGCAGACACGATACCAGGTTCTCTTCGAAATAGTGTGTGGTATGGTGGTGGGAGAGAATCCTAAGGACATGATATTCTCTCGTGATGTATGGAAAGCCATGATGGCTATTGACGATAGGGCGAATGTTGACTGGGCTAATTTCATCTATCAGAGAGTGCGGCGAAGTGTTCAGCAGTTCCCGCATCTTTATCTCCCCTACGAAATGCCATTGAGTTGGTTGTTTGAGTAGCGATATCAGGATCTTACTCTAGGTCCCTCGAACCTTCGAGGAGTAGATTTTTATCCATTTGTGCCTTTGTCACCCTTCTGAATTGGTTGTACCCTTTGTTTATGTAAATATTTTTGTTGATCTATATAAGATGATGTCTATGTTTCATTTGAAACAATCTCATATATACTCACCCAATATCAAATATCTGCTTGATAATAACCTTGTGATAAGCAAATCTCATGATGAAATCTGTATTAATTCTGCTGAGTATACTTCTGCTAAGGTCCTAGCAGATGGATGTTTGGTAGCAGAGTTATATGTTCTGCTGAATATGTAGCAGATACCACGTTTGAAAACATGTAGTAGAGTTCTCATTATCTAGCAGAGATATCATTTCTAGCAGAGTACTCATCCTCTAGCAGAGTTTTCATCTCTAGGAGAGACCTCATCTATAGCAGAGTACTCATCTCTAGCAGAGACCTCATCTCTAGCAGAGTACGCATTTTCTAGCAGAGACCTCATCTCTAGCAGAGTACTCATTCTCTAGCAGAGACTTTATCTCTAGCAGAGTACTCGTCTCTAGCAGATGGAACGACGACCTTCAATGCGTGCGTCTCTCCATGCGTTGATTATTTTTCAAGTAACACTTTGACCAATCTGACGTGGCGTCTGTCCATTCGTCATATAACAGATGATCATTAACTCTTGTTGACTGAATCGAATCGATTCTCAAGAAAAGAGTTATGATTTTTCCTTTATAAATACCCTTCTTGTGAATAACTTTATCACCACAAGAACTCTTTTCTAAACTTTTTCCTTATTTGTTCAAAAATCTTCAAGAAAATGGATTCACCCGGTCAATCTCTGGAGTTGCACCGAAACCAGATTCTTCATGAGTCTGGTTTGTACTCCCTGTATGATAACAATCCTATAGTGGCAGAAACCGTTATGTCGAAGTTGAATCGAAGTGGATTGACCCAATTCATCACTGCCACTCCAAGATGTTTCCAAGGTGATGTTCTTCGAGAGTTTATCGAGGACTGCTCGGTGGAAGGAGATGCCATCTATGGTTCTTTTCGTGGCAAATTGGTCTGCTGGTCACCGGACTTCTTTTTCAGACGATTCAGCCTTCCCAGAGGTTCCGGGTCAGTATTCGACTACCGCGTGACGGACATCGCCCCTGAATGGTCAGCGTGGCATAAGTGGAGACGATCTCCTTCGTCTAAATTTTCCCTTTCTGTTTCAGCATACGATCTGCAGATTCCTTATTGGGTGCTTTTTCGTGTTGCTAACAATATGTTGAACGGAGAGGGTCTTGATGACACTTCATTTGCAAAGGAAACATGGCAGATCATGATGGCTATTGATGATGGGGTCGAGGTCGATTGGGCGAAATACATCTTTGACAACGTTCGAGATTGTGTCCAATATTCCCTACTGTGCCTCTGCTGAATGGAATGCAGCTTAGCTGGCTGCTGGAGCAGAGCTTCCCTCGGATAGTAGAAGGACGTTCGAACCTTGTAGATACGGACTTCTTCCCGTTTAAGCCTCCTTCTTCCAAGAATAGCAGTCATGTTGTTGTTTTCAATTTTCTCATCTTCCTTTGTAATGACGTTTGTCAATGAATGAAAGGATGTATGGATTCTGCACAACTATATGTTGTTATCTGTCATTTGCTGAAAAATCAACAACCAAGTTCTGCTTAGCATTCTTAGTATTAGCAGATTGCTATGATGAATATTCTTCAGCAAATGTATTCATATTCCAGAATACTTAACGATGTCTTCATGAAATCCAAGAGAAAAAGATAAGAATAACATCTCATTCAATACTCTGTCTCGGATATGCTTGCATCAGTATCCTAGCAAACTGTCTTGTGATTGTGTTGAATTTCTGTAGCAATCCTCCTGTGTCTGATGTAAGCTACAATTTACTACACAGGGTCATCAAGTGCTTTCATTTAAGACGATAGGTTTCTGTCTTAATCAATGGATTTGGGATATCCTTTGGTGTCTTCTTTAAGCATTCGTGGAAGAGAACGCCATAATACTCAGGTAGGTCGACTTGCCGTAATTAGCTTTATCAAGACAGGTGGTGTTTCCCAACTCGTCGAGACTCCTCGACTTCCGCCCTCTGAGTTGAGTTGACAAGACACTTTTTGGGAGAATGTTCCCTCTGATGAGAGAACCACAATCTTGCTATATATATAACATCCCACTTGTTGTCTTGGACTCCATCTATTCCACTCCATTTAGCATAACATTTTCTTGTTTAAAAAATGCATCACGTTACCATTGCTCCAAGCGATTTAAGCGTTACTCGCAACCAGATTCTTCATGAATCAGGGTTGTACCATGAGTATGGAAACAACTATCGCGTTGCAAATTTTGTTATGGGGGCTCTTCATGAGAGTTGTCTAACCCAATTTCTGATGACTATTCCATCACGTTATTAGAAACGAGCTCTACAGAGCTTTATCTTCAAATGTCAAACCACTGATGACGCCATTTGGGGCTCCTTTGAGAACCAAGTGGTTTGTTGGACTCCGACCCTCTTCTCTCAGAAGTTTGGCCTTCCACGGGGTCCAATTCGCGTTATGGATGTCTACCGCCATATGACTGCTCCAGAGTTCGGCTACTGGGATAAGTGGAGGCAGTTGGACATCTATGACTTTTCACCAACTCCATCATGCTTGGAGTTGAAAGAGGAGTATAGAGTCCTCTTTGACATTGTTAGCAATGTCACTTTTGGAGTTCCTGCTGACAACTACGTGTTCAACCCAAGGATTTGGAGGGCCATGATAGCCATTGATTCGGAGATGAAGGACGTTGACTGGGCAGGGTTCTTCTTTGAAGGGGTGAAGGAGTGCATCGATCTCTTTCCTCAGGTTCCGCTACCAACTGCCATGCAGCTGAGTTGGTTGCTGGAGCAGAGGTTCCCTCATCTTGTCTCCGAAGGCATCCATTTGATGGGATTTGACTTTTATCCCTTGAGGGCTCACTTTCCTAACTCGGGTTGAAGAATGTTTTGAATTCTCCTCCCTTTGGCGTCCACAAAAAAATATTGTTAGATTTGCAGCACATGATGGTGTAGGGTTGAATATATCTGACATTTCTGTTCTGTAAGGTTGTGTAGCTTTTGAAGTCTGTCGTCCTTCTGTTGAATGAATATGCTAATTTAGATCCCTTCTTTTTGTGTATCTTCGTGTAGACTCTTTTCAACTGTTTTCATGAAATTTTTCAACATTTCATAATGTAGTAATGTCAAGATATTTTCAGCAGGCCGAAGAAATAGCATTCAGAATGTAATAACCATCAAACAAATTTCGAGAATCTCCACATAGAAAGAATGAGAGCTAGGACTCATTCATCCATATCTTCATCTAATTCCATCAATCCCAGCTTTAAGCATAATTCTTTAAATCTGGTTTCTGGAAGAGGCTTTGTAAATATGTCTGCTATCTGATCTTCGGTGCCTATATGGCGAACATCGATATCTTTCTTTTCTTGATGATCTCGTATGAAGTGATGACGAATATCTATATGCTTGGTTCGAGAGTGGTGGACAGGATTCTTTGTGATGTACATGGCACTATTATTGTCGCAGTAGATAGGCACACATTCAGGAGAGATCCCGTAATCTTGTAGTTGTTGCTTTATCCAGAGAATTTGCGAACAACAGCTAGCAGCAGCCACATACTCTGCTTCAGTGGTGGAGATAGCAACAGAGTGCTGCTTTTTGCTGAACCAACTAATAAGCTTGTGTCCTAGAAATTGACACGTGCCACTCGTGCTTTTCCTGTCGATCTTACATCCTCCAAAATCAGAATCTGAATATCCACTCAGAGCGAGACTATCTTCTCTGGGATACCAAATTCCTAGTCCTTCTGTACACTTCAAATAGCGAACAATTCTCTTAGCAGTATCAAAGTGGGCCTTCTTAGGCTTGGCTTGATATCTAGCACATAATCCCACGACATACGAGATATCTGGTCTGCTAGCGGTAAGATATAGTAGTGAACCTATGATCCCTCTGTAAAGAGTAGGGTTCACATCATCTCCTTCTTTCTCAAGAGCAGCAATGCATGTTGTGCTGATAGGTATGCGCAGACTCTTGGTCTTCTCCGGACAATATTTAGCAATTAAGTCACGAGCATACTTCTTCTGATGGATGAATATTCCCTCTTTGGATTGTTGAACTTGCAGTCCAAGAAAATAAGACATCTTCCCCATCATGCTCATTTGAAAATGGCTAGTCATGAGATCAGAGAACCTATCACATAGATCTTGATTCTTTGATCCAAAGATTATGTCATCAACATATATTTGAACTAGCAGGATGCTATCTCCATCATTAATGCGAAAGAGAGTTTGATCTATCCTCCCTTGCTGAAATCCATTATTCAATAGAAATTTAGACAAAGTTCCATACCAGGCTCGTGGTGCTTGCTTCAGACCATATAGTGCCTTCTTGAGCCTGTAGACTTGATTGCCTTGCTCAAATCCCGGAGGTTGCTCGAAATAGACTTCCTCCTTGAGCTCTCCATTAAGAAAGGCACTCTTCACATCCATTTGCATTACATCAAATCCATGGTATGCAACATATGCCAGAAATAGGCGGATTGCCTCTAGTCTTGCTACTGGGGCGAAGGTTTCTTCATAATCTATGCCTTCACATTGTCTATATCCTTTGGCCACAAGACGTGCCTTGTTCCTGACCACAAAGCCTGATTCATCCTTCTTGTTCTTGAATACCCACTTTGTGCCAATAACACTCTGGTGCTCTGGTCTGTCAACTAGTTCCCACACATTGTTACGTGTGAATTCTGCAAGTTCCTCTTGCATTGCGTTCACCCAATCTGGATCTAGCAGAGCCTCTTCAATTTTCTTGGGTTCTTCATTAGAGATGTAACACGCTAGCATAACATTGTCGTTTCCTTGTCTGGTTAAGATATGATCATTTATGTTTCCAAGAACACCGTCTACAAGATGCGCACGTAGCCATGTAGGTCTGATACGTGCTGGAATTTCAGCAACCGGTGCTCCTCCTTGGTGGATTTCATCAGGGACATTCTCTTCCTCATTGTCTTCATTCTCCTGGTGCTCAGCAACTGGGACATTGTTAGTTTCATCTTCTGCGTCTGCTATAGGGATCTCAGCGTCAGGAATGACATTGATAAGTGCAGCATCTGCTGGGATTTCAGCAACCGGTTCTTCTTCGATTGGAATCTCAGCAACTCCTTTGCTAAGATCTTCAGCAGCCTCCACGTCACCTTGATCATCAAGAATTCCTTCGATGTCTAAATTTTCATTTAGATGTATTGTGGAAGTGGCCTCAGCATGATCATTAGCATCACTGGCCTGGTCAGCAGTTTGGGTCCCTGCTGTGTGCGTCTGATTTGGATTGCAGTTATTTATAGACTTAGTCGGATCAATACGCATATTCTCGAAAGAATTTAAGAATGTTTGATCATTGACATCATTAGTCTCATGATTGCTATCATCTTTTCCTTTGTTTTCTCTGCGCACTAAAGTAGACTCATCAAAAATAACATTGCATGTTATTTCCACAATACCAGTAATCTTATTCAATACCCTATAACCTTTATGAGTGGGATGTCCATAACCAAGAAGTACACCCTCATCTGACTTAGGTGAGAAGGTATTAAGTTTAGATTTTCCGTTATTGTGAATATAACATGTAGAGCCGAATGCACGTAGATGAGTTATGGAGGGCTTACGACCGTTGTACACTTCGTAAGGGGTCTTGTTGAATCTGCTCGTGATAGCACTCCTATTTTGTGTGTAACAGGCCGTCATGACTGCTTCCCCCTAGTATTTAGCAGGAAGTTTGGAATCTGCTAACATTGAGCGAACGGCTTCCTTCAGCGTCCGATTCCTCCTTTCTACTAAACCATTCTGTTGAGGATTCCTTGCTGTAGATCTTTCATGTGATATTCCAGCTTCAGCACAAAAATCCATCAGCACTCCATTACAGAATTCTGTTCTATTGTCTGATCGAATTCTTTTCACAGTAACTTCTTTACTGTTTTGCTCCTTGAGAATCAGTTCTGGCAGGATGAGTTTCACCTCATCCTTTGTCTTTAACAGACGTACCCATGTGTACCTGGAGAAATCATCAACCACCACTAGTTTATACAAACGTTTACTTACAGTGGGTGGAGTGACTGGACCGAAGAGATCCATATGAAGTAACTCCAGAATCCTTTGTGATGTTTTTTTTTCGGGATTTGACTTAAAGGATGATTTGGTCTGCTTCCCTTGTTGACATGATTTGCATATTCCTTCCTTGCAAAAAGTTTCATCGGGCAGACCTACAACAAGCTTATTCTTGGCAAGGTAATTAATAGTTTTGAAGTTTAGGTGATTGAACCTCTTATGCCATAGCCATGTTGTTTCTTCTTTGTTTAGAGCTAGAAAGCAGGAATGTTGTTGACCGCTTTGCCAATCAACAATATACAATCCACCCTTGCGGGTGCCTCTTAGTTTTACTTCTCCTGAAATAGCATCAGCAATAGTACAACCAGTATTCATAAAAGATACGATATACCCGTTTTCACATAATTGGCTTATGCTGAGTAGATTGTGCTTCAAGTTGGAGACGAGTGCTACATTGACGATTCTCAATCCGTTTCTTTCAATGCATCCTCTTCCAACGACTTCTCCTTCACTGTTGTCTCCGAACTTGACCTTGGGACCGTTAAGTAGTCTTCTTATGTCTGAGAATAATTCTCCGTTCCCAGTCATATGAGCAGAGCAACCGCTATCCAGGACCCACTCATTAGATATGCACGTTCCTGTAGCTCTCGAGTCCTGTTCCTGCAAGTGAATCAAGTGGATTTAGGTACCCGTTTAGTGTCGGGTCCTGCAGGATTAGCGTGAAGCATAGTTCCTTTCGGAACCCACATCATAGTGACTTTCAAGACTTTCGGCTTGGTTTCACTATTGACCACTTTCTTGACCTTTGGCTTAGCATTTTTAACATAACTATTTCTAGATGAAGGAATGTACTTAGCCATCCTTGCCCTTGGAAATGGATATAGAATGGGCTCAGGCCTTACATAGGCATTTTTTCTATGCAGTGTATTCTGCTGGTAGATAGGTCTCACAGCATTGTATTGTGCAGGCCTTCTCTGGTGAGAATTAGGATGTACTATCCTTGCGTTAAAATCAGAACGCTCAGTACTCCTTGAGTTTGCTGAGTAAGGTTTAGTAGATGCTCTTGGATTCCTCTGCTGAGGTCTATTAAATATTTGCCTATCATTCATCCTTTAATTCGTTTGTTGAGGCTTAGAATTGCGTACATCGTTTATCCTTGGGTTCCTCTGCTGAGGTCCATTAGATAGAGGCTTGGCAGACTCTGACCTCTACTGAGATCCAGCAGATGAACGGTTGGCTTTTTTCGGTATAGACCTCTGCTGAGATCCGACGAGCACGTTCTGCGGAAGTCTATTATTCGGCTTAGCCATTGGCTTAGCAGACGACGTTTCAGCAGATTCTACTCCTTTACCCTTTTCAGCAGAACTATGTCCAGCAGATACAAACAAAATCGGATTCTGTTTAAAAGAATTATCATAGGGTTTTGACATTCTTTTTGATGATTCGCATCCAAGTCCAGACTTATCATAGTGACGTCTTTGACTACTTACAAGGGCATTGAGAGCAGCCCTGCTGGATGCATACATGCAAATACAGTCCTCTTTGGGTTTACTCTTTAAAGCATGATTCTCTTTTTCTAAAGTTTGAAATTTTTCTGACAAATGAGAGAAGTCTGCTTTTAATTTCAAGAGTTCCTCACTTTCTAACCTCAGTCTCTTGACTTCCTCGGTTAAGTTTGTAACTTTGAGTTTTAGTGAGGTGTTTTCCCCAACGATTTTGTTTTTGATCTCATACATTTTTGAAAATTCTATTGACAGTTTTGTCAAGTAATCTTCCTCGGAATCGAAAAATGATTCCTCCGATTCATCTTTGATTGGATTGCTAGATGGGTTTGTTGATAATACCTCAGTTTGCTCAGCAGCGAGGGCTGATTCATTGGTTTCTTCAGCATCGTTGTCTGCATCAGCGAACTGATCTTCAATGATTTCTGCCATCAATACGAACAATGCTTCTTCGTTATCTTCTTCTTCTGAGGGGCAGTAAAACTCCTCTTCATCAGCAATCTCCGTCCTGGTCAGCAACGCCTTGGTTACAGCTTTAGCAGCGCGTCTTTCAAATCGTTGCTTCAGGCGTTCTCGTTCTTCTCTGCTGACTTTCGGGCAGTCATGCTTCAAATGATCTGGAGACCCACATTCAAAACAAGTTCTAATTTTTCGCTCTACTGAGCGGTTAGATGATGATGATTGAGTCTCTTTCGCTTCTTTTTCAGCTTTCGCTTCATTCAGCATTCTCTGTATCTTTTTCATCTGTTCTTCCAACTCATTGATCTTTAGATCAATCGGCTGTGTACCTGCACTGGAAGTACCTTCCTTTGTGGGTGATGCTGGAGTAGATTTTTCGGGCTTGTAGAAGGACTTCTTTGTCTTGAATTTGTTATAGTCCTTCTTAGCGAAGTACGCCAAGTCTTCAGGGTTGCTAGCGAAATTTGATGTGGCTTGTGCTACAGCTGTTTCATTTTTCTTCGACTGCTGTATGATAAATTCGTGAGCTTTAAGTTGAGCAAATACCTCAGATGTAGTCATGCTATTGAGGTCTTTTTCACTCAAACTTGTTATTTTCGCGAACCAGTCATCTCTTGGATATAGTTTGGAAATGATTTTGTTGTTCATTTCTCCATTATCATACTTCTTTCCAAGATTCCTGAGTTCTCCAATGATAGTGTTGAAGCGTTCCTCCATAATTTGTACGGTTTCACCTGCACACATAGAGAAGGATTCGTACTTGTCTACAGCTATCTGTAGTTTATTACGTTTCATTTGATCCGTCTCCTGAGAAGACTCGCACACGTAGTCCCACATTTCCTTAGCAGTTTCAAAATCAAGCGCTTTCTCTTTAGTCAGCTTTGGAAGTGAGTCAAGAATTAATTTCTTTGCCACGTGCTCTAGTTGTGCTCTCTTTTTGTCTTCACTTGTGTATTCATCAAACGGTTTAGGAACCATGTCAGGTCTTGGTGGTCTTGGTTCTCCTTCAGCAGCATCTTCAGCACGTTCAAGTCCTATAAAAGTGTTAGCTTTCATAATCTGAATAGGACCTCTTACCAGTACATCAGCCATCTCAGGATGTATGCTCTGAAGCTGTATGAGAGCCATCTTCTTCCAAGATGAAAAATTCTCTCTGTCATATTTTCCAAGTGAGTGGTTCAACATTCTGTATGTTTTTGGAATGATTTCCTGAGCTAGATAAACAGAAACAAGGATAAGAATGCAAGGAAAAGATAGATCAGGTTTCAAAGCGACTCAGAAGCAGTCGGTTTTTCAACCTCCTGCTCTGATACCACTTGTTGGTCCTCAAATATCAGAGTCGTCGTGAATACAACTTAACACGAAATACAGCGGAATAAATGTTCGTCACTTACACTTATCGTTGTTTACAAAATGTTTCTTAGCTCAAGTTATCACTTAGGTGTGTTTTCAGATATACGCTAGCAACTATGTTGCTAGGTTTCAAATCAGCTTGATACAATAAAGTGATAAAACAGTAAATGAACACAAGATTTTATAGTGGTTCGATCCAAATAGATCTAGGTCCACTCCTTAGCCGAAACGCTAAGAATTTCACTAGAAAAGTATACAGATTACAAGGATTCGCCTTTCCAGTTAAGTAGGCAGTGAGCTTTCGGCCTGGCTACTTAACAGCTATCCTCCGTTAATCTGAACTCCTCCGATAAGGTTTGGCTGGGTCAAGGGCGCACCTTCGAAACTCCTGCCTTGCCTAAAATGGAAGTTTTATAGTCACTTCCTGACTTTCCTTGAATGTGGCTAAGAGCCCGTCCTAGTCTTGACCTTTTCAGGTGTTCGACTGTTAGATTCTTTCTCGGAAGAGAAGAATCCCAATGATTGAAATATTCTTGAATGCAATCAAGAATATCTTCAATGGAATGTCAGTATATCAATGACCGACACTTGGGTTGTTGAGAGCTTTTAATAAACTTTCACACGGCTCTCTACAGACTACTTTTGTATATTCACTTCGTCAAATGAATCTCTTGCTTGAGTGTTCGTGAGTGTATGAAGTGAGAAAAGCAACTTTTTATTTAATCTCATTCTTGAACCTTTCTTTTATAGGTGGAGATTCAAACCTTGAATCTCCATATCCGTTAGACACAACGGCATCTTAGTTCAAGAGTGGATTAACTTATTTGAACACTTTTTGTATAGGACTGTACTTTTCGAACTACTTCTGGAAAGTCTCGACCTTTGCGTGTACTTTTGTCAGAATCGCAGTCCAGCTTCAAATTTTGATTCTTTTGTTTTGCTAAGCTAGAATCTGCTAAAGTATTTTTCCTTTGATCCTTTGACTTCCGTTGCTTGCGATTTCTTATTCATTGCTGAAGGATCCCGAATGCTAACGCCTTAGCATTCTGTTGATATCTATTGTCTAGCGAGCGTTCAGCCGTTTGCTAGTGATCCTTCGTTAGCTTGCTTCTCTACCAGCTTGTAAGTGGAAGACGAATGTTGATACCGTCTGCTTCATATCTGCGAGGAATTCTTCTTAGCACACTAGTCTATTACAACTCAATGTAAAACTTATACAGGACTTTACAAAGTGTGCTAGACTCTCTAAAGTTCGGCAAATGATCGACCAACTAAATAAGGTTTGATCCAACAAAACCTTTTACAAATAAGTCATAAGGGAGATTTTAGGAATAATTTCCCAACACCACCAAAGAAGTTTAAGGATCATGTAGTACATATGGCACTGGGTCCCATAATGTAATTTCAGTTTGATGTACTTTTGTTACATTATTTATGAAACTCTTATTCAGTTGATATTTTCTCATTTTTGTTTTGCGCAATTATATTATTTGAGAAATATTTTGTTGGTTTGGACCTTGAATAAATATGGGTTTATTCATTAAAGTTATAGAGTGGGTTGAGAAATAAAACATATTGTAATACATGGAAGACAATACTCAAATTTAGAGGACCTGTCGCCATGATTCATATGTTTGTTTTTCATTATTGGATTATAATGATATGTTAACTAAGTGGGAGAATGTTAGATTAATTCTTATAATTAATTAATCTCCTAATTATTATATTTGACCACAGTCAAATATTTTGAATAATTGAGGTGGTTAAACATATCCTTATATTTAGGGAACCACTATTTTGAAACGTACGTGACTTCTGTGATGGAGAGAAGTTATTAAGTTATAATTATAAATATACAGTTTCAGCATACGGTCCACTGCAGTATCCTTTTATTCAGTCTGATACACCATTGATAAAGAGAAGGGTAAACTACAGAAGACCCGCTGATAATGAAAGTTCTTCAAGTCCGTCCGTAGAAATCAAAGCAATGACTAAAAGTATATTTCGATCTTATTTCCGCTGCAATACAATTTAATATTTAAATCGTTGAAATATGTCTTACAAATCAAAGCAATCAAATTCCATTTATTTTATATTACAATTGATTATTTTTCGCTCAGACATGACATCCACAATTTTACTAAATAAATTTGTCTCGCTCTATTTGACCGCAGCAGACAAACTCACACATGCGCTCCACTTGATCTCTAATTTTAGTTTAATTTAATCAGATGAGATCGTGAAACTTTAGGTCGAGCGTTGCATCCTCATAAATTAGGTCTTGATTTTTAAGATCCCCAGAAAATAAAGATGAAAGACCGTCAATTAAATATTTGTTAATTTCGAATGAAATTGAACACCCACAATTATCACATAGTTAATTCTGACTCGATTTATATGTTTCAATCACTAAAATTAAACTAGAGTCGAATTATTGGATAATGTAATGTTGAAGAGAAAAGATAATGTAAGGTAAAAACTTAAACTAAGATTAATCCACCAATCCAATTATAATTTATCAGCATCCCAAATTTGGAGTTTTTTAAATTTTCATTGTCATCAGCCATACATTGTTTAGCTTCCATGTAATCGACTCTGTCAGCATCAACTTGGACCCCTTTAACCTCAATACTTTCGGTGTCATCAATATTGTCGTTGTTGTTGTTATTATCGTTATTGTTTTTTAGAAAATATACTAGCCCGTTGAGGCATAATTCGATGTCATCACATTTCATGAGCTCATCGGGGACTGCTGCTGGAGTGACATTCTTCCCGGCAATCAAATTATTAGGGTCGTTGATTTCATCTAATGAACGTAACGGAATAATTAATCAACGAATAAATTTAGATTTATAATTAATATAATAGAGGTATCCACGTGTCGAATCAGCCAGGTGCAGAATCCAATTCACGGTGTATATTCAAACTAGGAATGCTAGGAATTCCAGAAACTCAAAACCCTAGGTTTTGTGTATTTGATATGAATGGGGAAACAAATTATTTTTCTATTTTTCTCATCTTCAAATCACGTGTGCTTCTTATTAATAAATAAGAGGAGAATCTCAAATCTTATCTAATAAGATTTGACCCTTATTTGTTTCCATACAAATTCCATTAATTAATAATCCAATTATTAATATATCATCAAATAGATATTAATCTAATTAATATATTATATACTAATCTTATTAGCATATTGTTGAGGGTCGAATCGTAATGAATACGGAGCCCCGAGAACTACAAACACGGGCTAGCAAGAAATAGCATTTGAAGATTAAGAGAAAAGAAAACAACTAAGCCTCAAGGGATCTATCTCTTTAACACGATGAATAAATCAAGCTTTCTGATTATTCGAACTACTCTCAGTACAAAAAATTAAGCTATTGTCTCTTTCTCTGGTATTAGCCGCTGACAATTGGCGTGTACGAATAATATTTATAGGTGAAGGTTGAGTCTAGGGTTCCCGTGATCTTCTCCGAGCAGTTAGAGGGTGTCTTCCGGGAAAATCGGGGTGGTTGAGACTCGTGGCGGTAGTCCCTTATGAAAATCCTGCAATCTGTATATTACGCGTCCGTTACACCTTTTTGACCGTTGGGTGCCCCCCTGGGCAGGTCGCTGCTCGTATATCGGACTCTCTCCTCGAAGATCGAATTGCCATCTTTCTTGGTCGAGCTACTCCTGACCTGTCGGACTGCCTCTCTGGCGGGCTTCGGTACACGCGGACTGGACTACTGCAATTTTATTGGGCCGATATCATTATTGGACCGCCACTATAACTCACTGGGTCGTTAATCGAGCCTCTTATTGGGTCGAATTTGGGTCGGACCCCAATAATAGCCCCTTTGGCTTGGCTGGTCGTGCATGGCGAGACCTGTCAAGTCAAAACAATAATCGAGTTCGTGTTAGCATTTTAATGTGATACAATTTTTTCCAGATTTTGGCCCTTCGGACTTCCTCACGGGTAGTCCGGTACTATCAGGGTGTTTACGAACACCTCCCGGCTTCGAGGACCAATTCCTCTATGGGGGTCCTCACCTGCACAGCCCCGGGAGGCTGCTGCGGGTGCCGTTACTACGGGCCCGAAACAACGGTGTTCAGTGGGACAGTTCGGGTTCTGTCCTTTTTTGCTAAATATGGCCATCTGGGGAGCCCCAACTCGGTTGATTCGCAGGAGGGGTCTTTTTGGGATGTTTTATTTTGAGCCCGCCCTTATTGAGCCCATGGCAGCCCGCATGGGGAATGTGGTAATTTATTTTACTGAGTCGTTCGTATGCGAACTGATTCTCGCCTAACCGCTCTAAGCGACCTGCGTTGAGCGAGGTGCTTTCAAATTTTGGGCGCCAAAATCAGTGGCAGTTACGTAATATCCGGAAAAACTGGGGGTGGTTTTGAGTAGTTGAAGAGGCGCAAGCTATAACCGTTGTTTCGAATGAGTGAGGCTTCACACTTCCCAATACGCATTCTCTCTCCAAAATTCTCCCTCTCCCTTTGATGATTTCCGACGAGTCTTCAATTTTTTCGGTTCAGTCCTCTCCCTCGTGCTTTCAACGCGGGCATTCTCAAGATTCTTTGATTCAAAGGTAGTTCACTCTTCCCTTTTCTTTTTTATTCTTATTTTGCGTTTCTCTGGCGACGTCTTGGTGGTTGGCTTCGGAGTTAGGGTTTCCGATGAAGGGCAACTTCCAGTTCGGAAGCTACCCTTCTTGGGGCCGTGTCTACGGTGACCCAGGAGATGATGAGGGCGCTCGCCATCTCCGTGCCCTACCAAGGGGTGGAGTATTCGGTGCCCCGCCCTACGAATAAATGCTTCGACCCACCGCCAAACTTCACTGCTTTTTATACGGCGGCCATGGAGAATGGGGTCGGCCTCCCAATTGACCCGTTCTTCAGCGAGGTGCTAGGGTCCTACAACCTCTCTCCCTTCCAGCTCGCACCCAATGGATGGTGTCATCTGGTTGGGGTTCTTCTGGTGTGGCTAGACCTAGGGCTCGGGCTCCCCATAGTCCGGGAATGGCATCGTATGTATCGGATTAACCAAACCCCGAGCAAACACTACTACTATTTCACCAGATGGTTTGGTGGTAAATCGACGCTTATCAAAAAGGCCCCGACAAACTCTCCAGGATGGTGGATGACCTACTTCTTTCTGAAATTGAATGAGGAAGCCCCTGAATTTCTCGTTCAGGAAGGGAATCCGATCAGTGGGTCGACACTCTCTAAAACTGGTTCGATAATTTTATTCCTGTTGTGCCAAGCCTGGATTACTTCTCGTTTTTGCAGTTACTCCTCGGACGGACCTTACCAACGAAGAGCAGGCCTGGGTCGACAGAGCCTACGACGTATCGGAGAGCGACCGCCATTGGTTAATCATTTGGAATGGGAGACCTATCACCGCTGAGGCTCTTTACAACAATGAACTCCGGGCTACCCCCTTTACTGAAGAGATAACTCGCTCCCAATGCCCCCAAGTATCCGCGGAGCGGGTCGCTCAGGCTCTCCATGAGAAGAAGCGGACTCGTGATGAAGAGGAGGCTCGTCGCCACGCTTCAAACCCTCCGAAGCATCCCCACACCGACACCAACCTACCGCCCCCGCCACCTCCTCCCCCGCTCAAGCCGATGGACACGACGCCGACAAGGGTCGAGGCCCCACGCCCCCCATCCAAGGTCGAGACCTCACGGAGGGGCGACAACCGTGACCAAGGGAAGGAGTCCGGGCACTCGGAATGGAAGAGGCATCGGTCCAGGGAGCGCGAGCCTCGTCCCACCGAGCAGGGCCAACTCGTGGTGACCCCCACGGCCCCTCCAGATTTGCGCGTGGATCCCTTCCTTGCCCGCACGTGTAAGATTCTTCACGAGCCCGGGGCGATCCCTCAGATCGGGTTGGTTTTAGCGCGTTTGGCGCGCTACGAACTTTAACAGTTACAGGCGAGTACCTATATGCCTTTTCTTTTCATAATCGAACTGTGCGATACCGACTAATATGCACATTCGTGCAGGCTCGTGTTTAGTTCGATTCGATCCAGCAGGAGCTCGACATCTTTCACCAGGAGTGTGCTGACAAGATCTATCGGCTCCGCAAGGAGTCGGATTCCACGAAGAGGCTGGTAGACAGCCTCAATGAGAAGCTGAACGCGGCCGACGATAAGGTCGCAGCCACGGAGGACAGGGCTGACAAGGCAGAGCGCGAGGCGGAAGATCTCCGGTGGAAGGTTTCTATGGCCCAGGCTAACATTGACCGGCTCGCGGGGGACTTGAAGCTGAGGGGCAAGCAACTCCTCTCTTATGATGCTCGGCTCAAGTCCCAGTGGGAGAGTTACGTTGCTGAGGTCAAGAAACATGAGGAGCGGATCGCCCTGATGCAGACGGGCGAAGGGCTGGATTTCGATGCCCTCATCACCTCTCCTGTCTTCGCCAAGACTTATGAGGTACCTCACCCTTTCCTAGTCCGTTGGCATTCACTTTAGGTCCCGACTAACCTCTTTGCAGATGCTCGCCGAACAGTTTGAGAGCGAGGTCCGAGGGAGGATCGCCAGTAGATTCCTGGACCTCAACCTGAGCGTGCTCGATGAGCCCGAGCCGAAGGTGAACCAGAAAAAGAAGAAGGAGATCGAGCAGGATGGTGGTGACCGGCAGCGGTCTAAGCAGCAGCTGGACCAGCAGCAGGACAACACTCATACTGATTAGGGCCCTGGCGGTAGGGCTGGCAATTTCTAACTCGACACGATAACACGACACGAACCTGCACGATAAAAATGGGGTTAAACACGACACAATGCGACACGATGCGAACACAACAAAACACGACACGAACACGAACACGATAATTATCTGTTAAGAACCTGAGAAATACAAGTTTAAACAATAATTACCTGTTAACACGAAACGATAATTACCTGTTAACACGATATTGACACGAATCTAACACGAACACAACACGAACACGACACGAACACGAGAATCTTTTAAGAAATAAATAATGGGTAACACGAACATGACACGACACAACACGAACATGATATAATTATCGGATAACACGATATATTATCATATAACACGATCCGACATGAACACAACACGAACACGACATGAAATCTTGTGTTCTTAATGGGTCGACACGATAACGACCCAACACACACGAATTGCCAGTCCTACATGGCGGTGGGTTGAAGCCTGACAAACCTACCTCTGTTCCGACCTCTGGTTTGAACGTCGGCTCCGGCCCTAACCCTGACATTACCACATGATCCGCTTCTCTCCGATGACTGTCCTTTTTTGATCCAAACAACTACTTTTGCTTTTTGATGCTTTTCTTTTTGGATTTGAATGGTTTTTACTGCTTTTGTTAGTACGATCTTTTTAGAGAAGTTGTGTTGCTTTCTTTTTGCTTCGCTTTGCTTGATTAATTTTTGCTTCCTGTCTGCCATACACAATGCGTGTCAGTACTAGTCTAGTAGAAATAATTAAAGCTAAATGGGGAAAGATAAAGGGAACATTATCTGATTATGGATAGATAATTTGAATCGCTTCTCAGGTTTCGAGTAGTCCTGCAAAACAATTGTTAGGGGTGTGGGCGATGCTTAGGCATCGCCCCTCCGATGCTTAAGTTAGTAATAATTTGCAACAAGATAACTTGAATTGAGTAGAAAAAGGCAAAGAAGGTTATCTGATCTTGGATGGACGATCTGAACCGCATTAGGAGTTCGCCTGATTCTGCAAAACAAACGTTAGAGGTGTGGGTGATGCTTAGGCATCACCCCTCTGACGCTCAAGTTAGTAGGGATTTGGTGATTTAGATAAGTTAACAAAATTTAAGAGTAGGGAAGTAGGACGTATCTGGGGGGTCGAATTCGTCAACCCTCTAACTTCAAAAGTAATACTTCTTCACGTGCTTCACATTCCAGCTATTTGCAATTTCTCTTCCATCGTGATCCTCTAGATGGTACGCGTCGTAGCCTACTACTCTGGTGACTTTGTATGGTCCCTCCGAAGATGGTGCTAACTTTCCTCGACTTTTGTCTTTCGTGTTCTGGAATACCCTCCTGAGTACCCATTCACCTTCTTTGAAAGTTCGCATCTAAAGCTTTTTGTTAAAGAACCTTTCGACTTGCTACCTTCTCTGAGCCATGTTGAGGAAGGCTTGGTCTCTCTGCTCGTCGATTAGCTCCAGATTCTTCATTAATTTTTTGTTGTTTTCCTCTTCCTCACATGTTTGTACACGCAAACTCCTTGCTCGTACCTCTACTGGGATAACAGCCTCCTCGCCATACACGAGGGCGAAGGGTGAACTTCCTGTCAAAGTTCTGGGTGTAGTTCGATAAGCCCAGAAGACCCCGGGCAATTCTTCAACCCACTTTGACTTATGATCATCAAGTTTATTCTTCATTGTGGCCATAATTGTTTTGTTGGTCGATTCTGCCTGGCCGTTTGCTTCGGGATATCTGGGCTTGGAGAAGATGAGTTTGATGTTATATTGATCGTAGAACTCTTGTACTTTTCGACCTGTGAACTGTGTTCTGTTGTCCGTCTGGATTTCTTTTGGTACTCTGAATCTACACAGGATATGTGTCCACAAGAATTTGATCACCACCTGCTCTCTGACATTGGCGAATGCTTCGGCCTTGACCCAATTCGTGAAGTAGTCCGTTGCCAGGAGGAGATATTCTTTTTGACCAACCCCCTTTGGGAGTTTTCCCACTATATCCATCCCCCAAGCCATGAAGGGCCATACCGCGATCGTAGCGTGGAGTGGTTCTGCATAGCTTTGATTAGTTACTTCGAACCGTTGGCATGCCTCGCAACTTCGGATGTAATGTTTCGCGTCCCTATAAAGTGTAGGCCAGTAAAAACCCGCGGAGATGACTTTATGGGCTAGTGGTCGAGCCCCCTGGTGGCTTCCACAATCTCCTTCCTGTATTTTCATGAGGACTACCTGTCCCACGGCAAATTCGAGGCATTTTAGTAGAGGTCCTTCAATCGACCGCCTGTACAATTCCCCATTGTGGATTATACATTTTGCCGCTGTCTGGGTTTGTTGGGAAATATCCCTAGGTTTGTATTGTAAATCTCCCTTTAGGATCAAGTTGAAAAAGGTTTTGTTGAATCAAAGCCTTAGCTAGCTTGGTGGATCATTGCCGAAATCTAGTATAGTCTAGCAACTCTTGTAATGTCCTGTTTAGGAAAAATATCGAGTTGTAATAGATTAGATTGCTTGAAGTGTTCTCAGCAGATGGTAGCTGCTAGAGACGTCAGCAGTCAAGAATGACTACTAAGGTGTTAGCAAGTCAAGTGCTGAGAAGAATGACTTCTAAGGTGTTAGTAGTCTTATGCTGAAGAAGAGACTGCTAGGAATAAGTATTCAGCAGTCGGAAGCTAGAGATAGCAGAATGCTGAAGGATTCAGCATTCGCTAATACTCAGCAGATTGCCAAGAGCTATAGCAATCAACAATCAAGATCTCAAGTGCTGAATATACAATTGCTGAGGACTCAGCAGTTGGATAAGAGCAGATTGCTAGAAGAGCTCAGCAATCAAAAGTACTTAGCAGATTGCGCCCAGCATTCTCCGAGAATGCTAAGCAAAGAAAATATTAAACAATCACTGGTAATACTACCGTTTTGATGAAAGTACAACCAAGGACAAAAGCTTTCCCAAAGTAGGTCGAAAAGTACTTTACGACACCGAAAAGGATGGTAAAAGTCGAAGCTCTTTTGGAAATGGAGGACCGTTGTGTCTAATGGGTCTGGAGATTCAAACTTTGAATCTCCAGATGTAAAAGCCAAGTCCAAAACAGAGACAACTACGACTACTCAAGCTTACTACGAAAACAAACACTTCAACCATATTCGCAAAAAGCATTTACTGTGAGATAAGCTTTTCAAGCGAATCAAAGAGAAAAGTCATCAGTTGAGGAGCACTATAAAGAGACAAAGAAGATTCTCTAAGCTCCCAACCTTAGTGTCCCCCAAATAGAATATCTGACACTACATTGAAGAGATTCATTAACTTAGCTCAAGAATCTAATCATTGGGATGCCTTCCATACTACGAAGCATCCAACAGTCACATCTCTGAAAAGAGATTGACTATCACGGGTTGTTGCCAAAACCAGACAAGTTCAGGAAAGAACTATAAAGCTTCCATTGCAGGAAAGGATAAGTTTTACGAAGGTTCGCCCTTGACTTAGCCATAGCTGCAGCTGCAGCTACTGAATGATCGGAGTAACGGAGGATAGCTTTGTAGTGGCCGACTCGAAAGTTCACCTCCTACTGCAAGTGTTTGGCGATTCCTTGTACTTCAAATATCTTTTTAGTGAATTCTCAGTGATACGACTGAGGAGTGGACGTAGATCTTTAAGATCGAACCACTATAAGCCTTGTGTCTTTATTTACTGTTTTATTGTTTTTGCAACTTGACTTGAAACCTAGCAACTACAGTTGCTAGAGTATATCTCTGAAACAAACTTAAGACCAATGTTGAGCTAAACACATTTGAAAAGAACTAAGCTTGCAAGTGAACGTCTATTATTCCGCTGTATTTGCTAAGTAGTCTTCAGCTAATTATCACGACTCTGATCTTGGGACCAACAAGTGGTATCAGAGCAGGAGGTCGTAAGATTGACTGCTTCTGAGTCGCTTTAAGACCAGATCTGTATTTTCCTCGCACTGTTCTTTTTGTTAAGCTCAGGAACTTAAAGCTTGCTAAGATGAATCATACTTTGCCAAAGTATACCAAAGAAAAGTTCAACCCATGGTAGAAGCTTGCCACCATCCAGCTCCAGAGTATACATCCAGAGATGGTGGATGTCCTTTCCAAAGGTCCCATAAAGATTATGAAGGTCAACACCTTCATCGGTCCAGTCGCTGATGGTCAACCGAGACCTCCATAGATGGTCGAAAAGAAGTTTGATGAATGGACTGTAGAGGACAAGAAACGTGCTCAGCTAGAGTTTCTAGCAAAGAAATTGATCCTGGATTGCCTGCCTCTGCTGATGGCAGACGAAGCTCTGAACAAGGATACAGCTAAGGAGATGTGGGACTACGTCTGCGCATCTTCTCAGGAGACCGAGCAAATGAAACGCAACAAACTCCAGGTAGCTGTTGATAAGTATGAGTCTTTCTCTATGCTTGCAGGTGATACCATACAAGCTATGGAAGAAAGATTCAACACCATAATCGGAGAACTCCGGAACTTGGACAAGACATATGATAATGGAGAGATGAACAACAAAATTATTTCAAAGCTCTTTCCAAGGAAGGACTGGTTCGTAAATATGACGAGTCTGAGCGAGAAAGACCTCAGCAATATGTCCACATCCGAGGTATTTGCTCAACTCAACACTCACGAGTTTATTATACAGCAATCAAAGAAGAACGAAGTAGCCATGGATCAAGCTTCGTCAGCACCTGCTGTTAACTCTGAGGACTTAGCATATTTCGCTAAGAAAGACGCTAACAAATGGAAACCGAAGAATTCCTTCCGCAATCATGAAAGATCTGCTCCAGCGTCACCAGCAAATGAGGTTGCCTCAACCTCAAGTTCACAACCAGTAGATCTTAAGATCAGTGAGCTGGAAAAGCAGATGCGAAAGCTTCAGAAGCTTATGCTGGAAGCTAAAGCGGAGAAAGAAGCTAAAGAAGCAAAGCTCCAATCATCCGCTCGCTCAGCAGATAGGAAGCCTAAGACATGCTTCGAGTGTAACTCGTCAGATCATCTTAAGCATGAATGTCCTAAAGTGAGCAAAGAGGAGAGAGAGCACCTCAAGCAAAGATTTAAAAGGAGAGCTGCCAAAGCTGTAACCAGAGCGTTGCTGACAAGGACCGAGGTGCCCAACATCATTGATAATGATGAGGAATATTATTCTTCAGAAGAAGATGATGAGGAGGCCATGCTAGTCTTGATGGCTAATATTGTTGATGATGTTGATGCTGATGCTGAGCACCTTGCTGAATCGGCTCCAGCAGTCGATGCTCGGGAGGTAATTCCTATAAGCATTTCATTTCCAGCAATCACGCATCAATCGGAGGAGTCAACTTCTTTAGATTTCGAGGATGATTATCTTTCTCAGCTATTATTAGAGTTTTCCAAAATGTATGCTATGAAAGATGCCATTATAGAAGACAACACCTCGCTGAAACTCAAAGTTACATCTTTGACCGAGGAAGTCGAAAGACTAAGGTCCGATAGTGAGGAGCTTTTAAAACTCAAAGCTGATTTCTCCAAGCTTTCTGAAAATTTTCAAAATCTTGAAAAGGAGAATCATGTTTTGAAGAACAAAACTAATAAAGATTGTATTTGTGCTTACACGTCAAGCAAGGAAGTTTTAAATGCAATTGTGAGCCAACAGAGACATCATTCTGATTGATCTGGATTAGGGCTTGGACGTGTTGAGGTAGTAGGAGAAACCTCTAAGCAAGTCTTGAATGAAAATGATGAGTCTTCTAAGCAGAAGAAGATTAAGTTTGTTTTTGCTGGAAAACTCTACGCTAAGGAAAAAGGAAAGGATAAGACAACTATTGAGCCTTTGAATGCTAAGCAAAGGGATTGGCGTAAGCAGAAGGCATCTGCTGGACCTCAGCAGAGGACCCAACAAATACATGCTAAGCAGTCTGCTAAGCAGCCACCCCCAGTAGTGTCTAGAAGGAAAGCTGAGCATTATGTTTCCAATGCTAGGATAGCAAATCCTTCCTTCCACAAGGGCAAGCAGGTTCAATACCAAGCTGTAAGACGACAATATCAGCAGTACACACCACATAGGAGGAAAACCTATGTGAGGCCTGAGTCCAAACATTTTCCTTCTCAAAGGACTTTGAAGGCTAAACACACCACTCCACCTCGTTCTAATTATGCAAAGTTTGCTTATCCAAATAAGGTCGAGAAGGTTGTGAAGAGTGATATCAAGAAGAAAATCTTGAAAATCACCAAGATGTGGGTTCCAAAAGGGACCATGATTCACGCTAATCCTGCAGGACCCGATACTAAGCGGGTACCTAAACAAACTTGCTAATTGTTTTGTAGGAACAGGATCCAAGTGCTAAGACATCCAGAATGTCAAACGAGTGGATCCTCGATAGTGGCTGTTCAGCACACATGACGGGGAAAGAAGAGTTATTCTCAGATCTTCAAAGATTTTATGGCCCCACAGTCATGTTCGGTGATAACAGCAAAGACAGAGTGATTGGGAGAGGATGCATCGAGCGAAATGGACTAAGGATCATCAATGTTGCGCTCGTCTCCAATCTCAAACACAAGCTGCTAAGCATCAGCAAGTTGTGCGAAAATGGGTACACCATTTCTTTTGTTAATATTGGATGTTCTATTGCTGACAATGCTACAGGTGAAGTAAAGCTTAGAGGCATCCGCAAGGGTGGCCTATATATTGTTGATTGGCAAAGCGGTCAACAGCATTCATGCTTCGTGGAATTGAACAAGGAAGAGACCAATCGGCTATGGCATAAGAGGTTAACTCATCTGAACTTTAAAACCATTAACCACCTAGCCAAGCACAAACTTGTTGTAGGATTTCCTGAGGAGACCTACCGAAAGGAAGGAATATGCAAAGCTTGCCAGCAAGGGAAGCAGACGAAGGCATCCTTCAGATCAAATCCGGAGAAGGCCACTTAAGAGAGAATCCTTGAGCTTTTGCACATGGATTTATTTGGCCCGGTCACTCCACCCACTGTAAGTAAAAAGATTTATACTCTTGTGGTTGTGGATGATTTCTCCAAGTACACGTGGGTCCGATTGCTAAGGACCAAGGATGAAGTTAAGCTCATCCTACCGGAGCTGATCCTCAAGGAGTAGAATAGCAAAGAGGTCACTGTCAAAAGGATCAGATCTGACAATGGGACCGAGTTCTGCAATGGGACTCTGATGGATTTTTGCGCCGAAGCTGGAATCGGGCATGAGAGATCCACTGCTAGGACTCCCCACTAGAATGGCCTAGCAGAAAGAAGGAACAGGACCTTGAATGAAGTAGTGCGGTCAATGCTAGCCAACTCTGAGCTGAGTGGAAAGTATTGGGGTGAAGTAGTCATGACAGCCTGCTACACTCAGAATAGGAGCGCAATCAATGGTAGATTCAACAAGACTCCTTATGAAGTGTACAACGGTCGTAAGCCTTCTATTACTCATCTACTTGTTTTTGCTTCGACATGTTATATTCATAACAATGGGAAGTCGAAGCCTAACACTTTTTTGCCTAAGTCTGATGAAGGTGTGTTCCTTGGATATGGACATCCTTCTCACAAAGGCTACAGAGTATTAAACAAGATGACCGGAGTTGTGGAAATAACATGCAATGTTATTTTTGATGAGTCCACCTTAGTGCGCAGGATTATAAGAGAGAAAAGGGATGCAAATCATGAGACTAATGATGTCTATGGTCAATCTATCTTGAATTCTTTCGAAAATTTGCAGATTGGTCCGACTAAGTCTATGAATGATTGTAATCTAACTCAGACGCACTCAGCAGGTGACCAAACTGCTGATCCGGCCGATGATGCTAATGATCATGCTGAGGCCACCACCCAAATTTATATTAATGATAATTTTGAGATTGTGGGATTTATTGATAAAGACGATGAAGAAATCCCACATCAAGCTCAAGATGCTGATGAAGGAGTAGGCGTTGCTGAGGATATTGTCAAAGCCGATACTGAGCTTTTGGATATCATTGTTGAGCATTTGGAGAATGCTGAAGTTCCAAATGCTGAGGTTCCAGATGCTGTGATTCAGAATGCTGAGGTGTAGAATGCTGAACCCCAGGTGATTGCTGAAGAGAATGATCCAGCAGATATCAATCCAGCAGGCGATGCAAGTGCTGACGTCCCAGCACCCAGCAACATAAGGCCGAGATGGTTACGTGCTCATCCTTTAGATGTTGTCCTTGATGATGTCAATGATCCAGTCAGGACGAGATAAGGCAATGCAATGCTAGCGTGCTACATTTTGCATGAAGAGCCTACAAAGGTTGAAGATGCTCTACAATCTCCAGATTGGGTGAATGCTATGCAGGAGGAGCTAGCAGAGTTCACGCGCAATCATGTTTAGGATCTTGTAGGCAGACCCGAGCACCAAAGTATCATAGGGACGAAGTGGGTGTTCAAGAACAAGAAGGATGAATCCGGAATGGTCATCCGCAACAAAGCTCATCTAGTAGCAAAAGGCTATAGACAATTCCAAGGAATAGATTATGATGAGACATTTTCTCTGGTAGCCCGACTGGAAGCAATAAGGTTATTCCTCGCTTATGCTGCTCATAATGAGTTTTCAGTCCTGCAGATGGATGTGAAAAGTGCATTTCTTAATGGTGAGCTCTAGGAGGAAGTCTATGTTGAGCAACCACCAGGCTTCGAACAAGGAAACCAAGTTTATAGGCTAAAGAAAGCTTTATATGGTTTGAAGCAGGCACCGAGGGCGTGGTATGGAACTTTGTCTAAATTTTTGCTAGACAATGGTTTCAAGAAACGGAAGATAGATCAGACTCTCTTTCGTATCAAAGATGAAGGAAGTATTCTGTTTGTGCAAATATATGTTGATGATATCATTTTTGGCTCGAAAAATCCAGTCTTGTGTGACAAATTTTTAGAGCTGATGCAGAGCAACTTCCAAATGAGTATGATGGGAAAAATGTCATACTTTCTCGGATTACAAGTACAACAATCGAGTGAAGGGATCTTTATTCATAGAGGAAGTATACTCGAGATCTCATTGCTAAGTACTGCCCGGAGAAGACGAAGAGCCTAAGGATTCCCATGAGCACAAGCTGCCAAGCTGCTCTTGAGAAAGAAGGAGATGATGTGAATCCTACTCTTTATCAAGGTATTATTAGATCTCTACTTTATCTTACTGCTAGCAGACCAGACATTTCTTATGCGGTGGGAGTTTGCGCAAGATATCAAGAAAATCCTATGAAGTTGCATCTGGACGCTGCTAAGAAGATTATCCGATACCTCAAGTGCACCGAAGGCCTAGGAATATGGTATCCAAGGTCTGATGGGCTAGCACTCAGTGGTTACTCAAACTAAGACTTTGGAGGGTGCAAGATTGATCGAAAGAGCACCAGTGGGACATGCCAATTTCTTGGACATAAGCTAATAAGTTGGTTTAGCAAGAAGCAGCACTTAGTGGCTACGTCTATAATCGAAGCAGAATATGTAGCAGCCGCGAGTTGTTGTGCGCAAGTTTTGTGGATTAGGCAGCAATTGCAAGATTATGACATTCCTCCTACATGCGTCCCGATCTACTGCGACAACAATAGTGCTATGTGGATAACGAAGAACCTTGTTCATCATTCAAGGACGAAGCACATAGATATCCGATACCACTTCATCAGAGACCATGAAGAGAAGAAAGATATCGATGTCCAATACATATGCACTGAAGAGCAACTTGCTGATATCTTCACTAAGCCACTTTCTGAGGCCAGATTTAAAAAGTTGTGTCTCAAGTTAGGCCTCATGGAGATAGACGATGCTGTGGATGAATGAGTTCTAATTCTCATTCTTTCTGGATTTCTGGAGAGAAACGTATCCCAGCTTACGTTTTGAAGTTACTAAATCTTATCGCTGAGATAAGGTTGCTAAGCAGAGAGCAGAGGAATGCTGAGTCCAAGCTCTCAACAGTTCCTAAATTGGGATATATTATAACGAGTAGATCAGACCGTTGCTAGAGAGTTATTGTTGAGTCCGAGCTCTCAGCAGTTGATATTCGTTTGCTAGAGGTTGGATGCTGAGTCCAAGCTCTCAGTATTTCAAGCTACGTTATAATATTCATTAAGGGGTATAGATGATTGCTAGCAAATGATTGCTTAGTCCGAGCTCTCACCAGTCTATATATTTGGATGTTAAAGTTTGAGTGCTGAGTCCCAGCTCACAGCAGCTCATATGCATGCTAAGGATTTCTACGCTCGCAGATTGCTGAGTCCTAGCTCTCAGCAATCTCCAACTTTCAAGGAAAGTCAAAGCAGGAGCAATTTGAATTACAAATTCAATGTGCATTTAATGCGTGCAATAGGCAGCGACAAACCAGGAAGTGACACATCACCAGCACTCAAGTTCATAGGGGCATGGAGCACCATACGAATCGTCTCTGCTATGCTGAGCCGTCGATTGGATTTGAAGCTGTGCTACCCCAGGCGTCGGATCATTCCCAGAAGGTATAAACTCCAAACTTAATCAAATTTCTCCAAACTTATAGAAATTTGAATCCCTCGACTCTCAAGAACCCTAAGCATCAATATTCTCCCAATCTCTCTCAAAATCTTCCAAAATTTCTCCGAGATGGCTGCGATTCCTGAATCCCCCACACACTCCCAACAATCTGAATCGCCCACACACTCCCAAATGTCCGACTCATCTACTGAATCCCCCACCCAAGCACCTGTTATTGCTGTTTCTCTTCACGAGAGGCATTTGCCTGAGTTTACCAGGATTGTAAAGAAGGAAGATGTTGAGGATGACATCCCGTACACGCAACTTGTGATGCTAGCTAAAAAAAAGGAGCAGACTGGTCTTACCAACTCACAGAAGATAGCTGCTCAAATAACGAAAGATCGTATTCTTTACACCCCGCTTGCTATCCCTCAGTTTCTGAACTGGATAATGGATACCCTCGCCAAGGAGCAAGTTGTTGAGTATTTGTTGGCTGAACCTTTGCGCTTCCACCCGCATATGGTTTCTGAATTCTATGCGCGAGCAGTTGTTGAAGAACAGGGTCAGAAGTCTTTCACGACCTCTGTTTTTGGCACTCTCATTACAGTAAGTGCCAAGGTGCTGGCTGAAAAGTTCGGCCTTCGCAACACTGGAGAACGTGTTGCAAGTTACAAGGTAAATGACACCGATGAGATGGAGAAATGGTGGCAGTTATGGAAGATGCCGGAGTTGACAAAAGACAATCAGGGGAGGCCACTCACCTGGAAGGTCGCTACCCCCATTAACCAATTTCAAGATGAGTACAGGTTGCTTGCTGAGCTAGTTATTAAGATGTTTCAATGCGATGCCGGTTCATATTTTGAACTGTCTACTAAGAAATATATTGTGATGATGGCCTTAGTTGATGGCATCAAAGGGAATTGGGCAGAATTTTTCTATGAGCGATGGTTGGAGCACGCCAAGAAAAATTTGAAGATCAAGAAGGACGGTATCTTCACATCCAATGTGAATTTTGGGCTCAAGATCAGCAAATTCATCGAGATGTTCTTCCACAAGAAGAAGCTTGACAGGGGTGAAACACTTCTTCCTACCGATTTCATTCCCCAGACGAAGAAGAAGCCAGCCCCTGCGGATACTTCTCTCTCACATAGGTTGAAAGGGAAATCAAACGTCAACCCCCTTATCCCTACATCCCCCGACGATGTCCATCCAGCCGATTTGGCTTTTCAGCGATTGGAGCATGCAATTGCTCTAACCCCAGAGGAGATCGCCGCTGCACAGAAGGCTGGCTAGACAGCACAATGCTTCAAGGATCTTGAAGACATTGAAAATCTTGATGATCTTCCAACTGAGAAGGGTCCGCTAGCTGCTGAGGTACCTAAGCGAAAGCGAACAGAAGTTGCTACGCCAGAAAAGAGGAGGACGAGGAGGAAGCTTGTCAAACCCTCTGAGAAAGACGCTGAGAAAGATTCTGAGCAGACTCCATCTGCCGAACAACCTGCTAAGAAGCCTGAGACACCCACTGAAGAACCAGGGAAGGTTAACCCACTCTCTTCTAAACCCCTTTCTGAACGTTTGCGAGCGATAAGGAAGAGGAAGGTAGAGAGGAAGGCCAAGGAGAGCAAGAGGTTTAAGAAGGAAATGCAAAGGATCACCCTCGAAGGAATGGACAGAAATTTTGAACAAGTAAAGACAGCTGCTGAGGAGTGTGCTGCTAAGAAAGCTGCTAAGTTACTAGAGCAAGTAGCGCAGGAGGCTGCTAGGCTAGCAGCTGCGGCCGCTAAGAAAGGAAAAGGGAAACAGGTTGCTGAGGTTCCCATTACCACACCTGTGATTGCTGTGGAGATCTCGCTCGAACAAGATGCCCTATCTGATCATGAATTGAATCAATTATTGGAAGCAGGAGTTTTTGATGTTCCTGACCGACCTCAAGGCCAAGGAGGAGTGTTGATAAGGGAGCCTACTGCTAGCAGCAGCAGCAGTGCTCAACCAGAGGAGGGTCAGCAATCTAGCCTCCAGCAATCTGCTGAAGTTGTGGATGGTGCTGAAGAGTCAAATGCTGAGGAAAGGCCTTATGCCGAACTAGACCCAGGCTTCTTAGCCACCTGCTTTTCAGATTCCGATTCTGATGGAGAATCCGAAGATGTTTACGACGCAAGATTTCTAAGAAGGATTCCCACTGAAGCAAACGAAACACTGCGAGTCCCATTCAAAGGATTACCTGGGCGCAGATACAAGACAAGGATAATTGCGCAATGGTGTGCGCCGGTATATCTTGAAGAGGAGGTAAACTCGGATATATTTCCCATAATTTCTGACATTGAAGAATTTGTTTTGGCTGAGATTGAGTGCGATATTGCAAATATCTACTATTTCGAGTTGGATGAATCTACAAAGGAAGGGAAGGTGTTGTGTGATGAGTTTAGGCACTAGAAGTTCTTTGATTATGTTATGCATCAATTAAGTTTTGAAGAGAGGATGTTGGTGACCTCAATAAAAGGACTTAATTTCTGGAGAAAGGAGGAACAATGGTGCAATGACTGGATTGATCAAGTGTCGGGCACTAAGTAGTATTCCGATAAACAAGTCCTTGCCATGCTTCAGGCTATTCGTGCTCACATGTTGTTTTCCACTTCCCAGTCCTTGCCAAAGTCCAGCTTTGCCCCAGACGGCCATTCCGATGGTAGAATTGAATTGTCAAAGCGCCAGGCCAAGGAAGCAGCTGAATATCAAAGACGTCAAGTAGAATATGAGGCTCAAAAGAAAGAGAGGTTGCTGGCGAGGATGGCTGCTCAGCAAGAGCAAGAGGAGTTGGAGAAGAACAGATGTCGTGAGCTGAGCACACATCTTGATGCTCAAGATAAGATGCTTCTCCTGTTCGTAGAAGATGATATCTTTGAAGTGACAAGGGTTGCGCAAGAGGCTGAGATACAACTTGCCAAAGCTGCTGCGCTTGCTAAGGGTCTGGAGGAGGCTTGGAACCTTGAGGAGGCCGTGCGCTTAGAAGATGAAGCTCTCTACATGGCCGCGCATGCCGATGAAGCGAAGGCTGCTGAACTCGCTGAGGCAGAGGCGAAGGCATGGAGCATAGAAGAAGCAGAGCGCTTAGCAGCAGAGGCTCAATATTTTGTTGCATATGGCAACTTAGATGTTGAAATGATCGAAGCCAACTCTGCTGGAAGCCGCGAGCTTGTATTGTCAACCACATCTTTTGATGCTATGCCCGTAAGATCTCATAATTTCCAATCCTATATTGGTCATGCTGTTCAATTTGCCCTCCAAAGCGCTCTGTCCACTACCATTCCTGTGGCTATCAATGAGCGAGTGGCTATGGAGGTGGCTGATATAAGGAGAGAAGTAGAGGAGGTAAGGAGCGAAGTATCCAAAGTCAAAGCTGAATTCGCTGAGGTAAAAAGTGATGTATTTGGCTTGAAGCAGAATATGGAGGTGATGAAAGAGGATGTAGCTGAGTCCCAGCAGAAGATTGTGCAAACTGCTAACTCCTTCTCTACCACCTTTTTGGCTGCAATCAAAGAGGGGGAAGAGAGGAGAATTGCTGAAGCAGAGCAAATAAAGAAAGAGGAAGAAGAATTAGCTGCTGCTAAAGAAGAGCGCAGGCTTGCTGAGGAGGAGATGGAGCTGAAGCTGAGGAAGATCGAGATGGAGAATAAGAAACATGCTAAAAAGTTGGAGAGGGAGACTGTTGAACGTGAAGCAAGCAAAGCATACCTTGAAAAGTTCATGCAGATGGCTATGAGCAAATTTGATGAGTATGATAAGAAGAAGCCTGCTTCTGACTCCTGAGCTCAATTTGCATATGTTAGCAAGATTTTTTTTGTAATCTCTCTTATCTCTTTCAGTTTTCATTGTACCTGTAACTCCAAATGATATGTATAAAATTGGATCAGACTTAGACAATTTCTCATTGTTCACTTTTGATTTTTTGTGCGTGTCTTAGTTGATATACACTATCTGTGTATTCAACAAAACTGCATGTGGATGCTGAGTTTTTATTTATCTTTGGATTGGTGGTGAATGCATGCTGATTTGATTGGGTGCTAGATTCCTTAGCATATTCCGAAGTAGCATTTACTTGTGTTAATCGAGAAATATTTCCCAGCATTTATTGAGGGGGAATTTATTTGAAACCAATCCTTGCTAGGACTAAGTTGGTTAAATTCTGAGGTAGATTGCTAGAACAAATGTAAACTCAGAAATTTTTTCTTCTTTGATTCAGCAATTGATAGTAGGCTTTGATCGCACCAAAAAGGGGAAAATTGTTGGGAAATATCCCTAGATTTGTATTGTAAATCTCCATTTAGGATCAAGTTGTAAAAGGTTTTGTTGAATCAAAGCCTTAGCTAGCTTGGTGCGTCATTGCTGAAATCTAGTATAGTCTAGCAACTCTTGTAATGTCCTGTTTATGAAAAATATCGAGTTGTAAAAGATTAGATTGCTAGAAGTGTTCTCAGCAGATGGTAACTGCTAGAGACGTCAGCACACAAGAATGACTGCTAAGGTGTTAGCAAGTTAAGTGCTGAGAAGAATGACTGCTAAGGCGTTAGTAGTCATATGCTGAAGAAGAGACTGCTAGGAATAAGTATTCAGCAGTCGGAAGCTAGAGATAGCAGAATGCTGAAGGAGTCAGCATTCGCTAATACTCAGCAGATTGCCAAGAGCTATAGCAATCAGCAATCAAGATCTCAAGTGCTGAATATACAATTGCTGAGGACTCAGCTGTTGGATACAAGAAGCAGATTGCTAGAAGAGCTCAGCAATCAAAAGTACTTAGCAGATTGCTCCCAGCATTCTCCGAGAATGCTAAGCAAAGAAAATATTCGGCAATCACTGTTAATACTACCGTTCTGATGAAAGTACAACCAAGGACAAAAGCTTTCCCAAAGTAGGTCAGAAAGTACTGTACGACGCCAGAAAAGATGGTAAAAGTCGAAGCTCTTTTGGAAATAGAGGATCGTTGTGTCTAATGGGTCTAGAGATTCAAAGTTTGAATCTCCAGATATAAAAGCCAAGTCCAAAATAAGGACAACTACGACTACTCAAGCTTACTACGAAAACAAACACTTCAACCATATTCGCAAAAAGCATTTACTGTAAGATAAGCTTTTCAAGCGAATCAAAGAGAAAAGTCGTCAGTTGAGGAGCACTTTAAAGAGACAAAGAAGATTCTCTAAGCTCCCAACCGTAGTGTCCCCCACATTGAATATCTGACACTACATTGAAGAGATTCCTTGACTTAGCTCAAGAATCTAATCATTGGGATACCTTCCATACTAGGAAGCATCCAACAGTCACATCTCTGAAAAGAGATTGACTATCACGGGTTGTTGCCGAAACTAGACAAGTTCAGGAAAGAACTATAAAGCTTCCATTGCAGCAGAGGATAAGTTTTACGAAGGTTCGCCCTTGACTTAGCCGAAGTTGCAGCTGCTGAAAGATCAGAGTAACGGAGGATAGCTTTGTAGTGGCCGGCTCGAAAGCTCACCGCCTACTGCAAGTGTTTGGCGATTCCTTGTACTTCAAATATCTTTTTAGTGAATTCTCAGTGATACGACTGAGGAGTGGACGTAGATCTTTAAGATTGAACCACTATAAACCTTGTGTCTTTATTTACTGTTTTATTGTTTTTGCAACTTGATTTGAAACCTAGCAACTACAGTTGCTAGAGTATATCTCTGAAACAAACTTAAGACCAATGTTGAGCTAAACACATTTGAAAAGAACTAAGCTTGCAAGTGAACGTTTATTATTCCGCTGCATTTGCTAAGTTGTTTTTGGCTACTTATCACGACTCTGATCTCGGGACCAAAAGGGTTAATCTCGGGACCATCGGCCTCCAAATTTTCTTCCCGAGAAATATGCTTTAGCTCACGCTCGTCGAACTCCTTGCAAATTTCTTATACTAAATTGTGGTATCTTAGCAGCCTGGGCTCTTTGACCTGATAGTGGTCCTCCATTTGCATGATCACTAGCTGGGAATCCCCGTGCACCTGTAGGTGGCGAGCCCCTAGCTCTTTTGCGAGCTGTATTCCTCAGATTAATGCTTTGTACTCCGCCTCATTGTTTGTTGCCTCAAAGTTCAGCCGAATAGCTCTTTCGAATAACTCTCCCCAGGGGCTTCGTAGCCTAATTCCAGCGCCGTTGCCGTGCATGTTACTGGCCCCATCGACTTGGAGAATCCAAGGTTCTTTCGTTGCTTCCCCAACTTCCAGGTTTTCGATTTCTTTCTCTACATCCAGTTGGAGTTCGGTGGTGAACTCCGCTATGAAGTCCGCCAATACTTGGGATTTGATTGTTGTGCGTGGCTCGAACTCAAGGCCGAATCCTCTGATCTCCACTACCCATTTCAGTAACCTGCCAGACAAACTTGGTTTTGAAAACACGGTTCGCAGGGGATAGGAGGTTACTACCTTTATGGGGTGCGACTCAAGGTCCTCGATGCGGTTACTAGAGCAAGTGCGAGTTTTTCCAACACTGTGTATCTTGTTTCGGCGTCAAGCAGTGGTTTACTCGCGTAATGCATGGGGTGTTGCCTCCCTGCATCTTCCCTGACCAGGACTGCCCCAAGGGCGTGCTCAAAAATGGATAAGTACAGTAGTAGTGCCTCCGCCTCTTTCGGTTTGGACAATAGAGGTGGACTTGCTAAGTAGTCCTTCAACTGTTCAAGCGCCCTTGTGCACTCGTCTGTTCATTTGAACTTCTTCCCTTTGCGAAGGACTTGGAAGAACTCGTGAGCTTGGTCTGAATATTTGGAGATGAACCGGCTCAAGGGCGCTAGTCTTCCTGTTAATTTCTACACTTCTTTTGGACTTCGTGGGTGTGCAATGCTCTTCACTGCTCTTATCTGCGCAGGATCTGCCTCGATCCCTCGTCCGGTGACTATATGCCCCAGGAATTTTCCCGAGGCTACCCCAAAAGTGCATTTCGCGGGGTTCAGCTTCATACGGTATTTGTTCAGGATCTCGAAGGCTTGCTTTAAGTGGAGCACGTGGTCCTTTGAGCTCTTCAACTTTACCAACATGTTGTCGACGTATACCTCCATCTTCTTCCCTATGAGTGGCTCGAACATCTTGTTAACAAGTCATTGGTATGTCGATCCGGTATTTTTTAGTCCGAACGACATCACTTTGTAGCAGTAAATGCCCTTACTTGTCATGAAAGCAATTTTTTCTTGGTCTTCGGGGTGCATCAGGATTTGGTTGTATCTGGAGAATGCATCCATGAAGCTTAATAAGTCGTGCCCCGTGGTTGCATCGACGATGCAGTTGATGTGCGGGAGTGGGTATGGGTCTTTCGGACACGCCTTATTGAGATCTGTGTAGTCCACACAGACCCTATTCTTGCCATTCTTTTCTTCACCACCACGACGTTGGTAAGCCACGTTGGGTATTTCACTTCACTCACAGATCCGATGTCCAGCAATTTTTGTATTTCCTCATTGATTGCCTCGTTTTTTTGCTGGGATTTTCCTCCTTCTCTGTTGTACCGGCTTGCGGTTGGGGTCGACCTGCAGTCGATTCCCACCATATCTTTGTGAGACCATGCAAACACGGCTCGCTCGGTCGTGAGGAACTCAACCAGTTGTGCGCGGACCTCTGGATCCAGTCCGGCACCTATATTCATCTTTTTCCCTGGGTCGCTCGGGTCGAGTCTGACCTCCTCCATTTCCTCATATTTCCCCTGCGGGGGAAGCGGTTCGTTTCTGGCGAAGTGCTACTGAGTGCATACAGCTTTGAAACTCGCATAGTAGCACTCCTTCGCCGTATTCTGTTCCCCTCGGATTATACATATTCCCTTAGGTGTTGGGAACTTTACCACTTGGTGGAATGTTGAGGGCACGACCTTTAATTGATGCAACTAGGGGCGCCCTAGAAAGGCGTTGTAGGCGCTGGGGGCCTCTATGATCATGAACGACATGTCATGGTGCGCTCCTCCATAGTATGTAGGCAACACCATGGTCCCGATAGTCATTTGCATGCCACCATTAATCCAATCAGGGGAGTCTGCGTGCGAACTACCTTGTCTTCCGGAATCTTCATCTCCTTGAGCGCATGAAGGAACAGGATATTTGATGAACTTCCATTATCGACCAAGATCCTCTTCACGAGGCAGTTTGAGATTAGCATGGAAATCACCAGCGCGTCATCATGAGGGCGACTTAGGCCTGGGGCCTCGTCGCTAGTAAATTCTATCGGTGCGTGCTCCTGATTCTTGCGAGGGATCACAACATCTTCTCAGGTTAGCCTCCTGGCTTTTTTGGCAGCCGACCTTGTTACACCACTGATTTCAGATCCCCTGGTGATGCAATTAATTGTGCGAACTGGTATGGGAGACTTTGGAGCTTCAGTCCTTGCTGGCCTCGTTTCCTCGACCTGCTTTTCTTTTGTTCATGTCCTTTTCCAGCGGTCCAACAAATATTCGGCCAAGAAGCCCTTCTTCAGCAGCTCGACCACCTCGAGGCGTAGTGCCCTGCAGTCTGCAGTGGTGTGGCTGTGATCATTATGAAACTCGCAGAACTTTTGTACATCTCGCAAGGCTGGGTCAGCCTTCATCTTCTGGGGCCACCTCACTTTTTCTGGTATTCTCCGAAGCACGTTCTGAAGGGATGCGTTTGATTGATAGCGTGTACTCTGGGACATACGGACCAAGGTTGTTGATTTGAGGTGGCCTGTTGTAGGGATGCTTCCTGGGAGGGCGCCTGTCCCGCTGCTCGCGCCGACTTTCGTCTCATACATTGGGCCTCCCACTGCTTCGGCGTGCGTGGCGGTAGGGCTCATCCTCTTCCCATTTGATGAGCGCCCAAGCTCTATTCAGGGCATCATCCATCGTCTGACAAGGATAGATGGATAGCTCGCGGTATAGGTTGGAATCCACATCGAGGCCTTTAGTGAAGGCCCATACAGCGGTGCTATTGGGACAGTTCGGCACCGCTACCAATTCCTTGTTGAAGCGCGATAGGTATGCCCTTAGAGGCTCGCTTGGCCTCTGGATCACCGCATAGAGGTCGTCTGGATGCTTGTCCAGCCATCTGCTGCTAGAATACTACCACAAGAATAGCTGATGCAACTCTGCGAAAGTTAAAATTGAACTCCGAGGCAGGTTTATGAACCACTGGAGTGCAGGCCCCATTATGCTCGAGCCGAAGCTCTTGCACATACAAGCCTCCATCTGAGTGCCTGGTATTGCCAGCGCCAGCATCTTCTGCCAATATACGGCAATGTGGTTCTTCGGGTCAGAGCTTCCGTCATAGAGAACGAAACTCGGAGGGGTGAATCTGGATGGAAGCTCCGCCCCGGCAATCTCCGGAGCAAAGGGAGACTCTGCATAACTCTCCCGCAGTATCGTCTTTTCTGGCGGAGGAAGTTTGGGGACTTTGGCGAGCAGTGATTCGAAGTAATTGAGTCTTTCCTCGAATCGGTGCTCAATCTGTTGGATCGCTCGTACCTCGGACTAGTCCAGTTGACCGGCTGGGTCCCTACGGATCGGTGAATCTTGCGGGGTTGTCTTGTTGTTTGCCCCCTTAGTTCAATCAAAATCGGCCTCCAGATTCCTTGTGACATTTTGAGGGCCTCTTTTTGTGCTCCTGGGCTCTTCGATGATAGGCCGCGTGTTATTTGCCTGCAGTTGTAGCCTTTGGTTTTCTCTTTCGAGGAGTTCGGACCTCCTTGCCATGTCTTCCATTCGGGCCCCCATTGTTTCGATCGCCGTCCTGGCACTTTGTACCTGGCTTACCAGCCTGGAGACATGAGGATCTTCCAAAATGATCGGCGGGGGAGGTGGAAACGTCAGTTCCTCAAGGGGAGTAATGTTGAATGCCCTCATAAGGTCGTTCACTGTTCCGCCTTGGTTTGGTGGACGCGGGGCTCCACTCCCGGTCGTAGTGGGTTGTCCATGTCTTGCTCCCGCCGCAGTTCCTCGGCCTGCATCGGGATTGGTTCCTCAACCCCGTCCTACTATTGGGGTAGCCCTCCGGTCGTCCACCTCGACTATGTGAGCATTATTCGGGTCGTCGGCCATTTCCTGCAAAAAGGGTTAGTACAAATCTGTTCTCGAGGCCTCACGGTGGGCGCCAAATTATTGAGGGTCGAATCGTAATGAATACGGAGCCCCGAGAACTACAAACACGGGTTAGCAAGAAATAGCATTTGAAGATTAAGAGAAAAGAAAACAACTAAGCTTCAAGGGATCTATCTCTTTAACACGATGAATAAATCAAGCTTTCTGATTATTCGAACTACTCTCAGTACAAAAAATTAAGCTATTGTCTCTTTCTCTGGTATTAGCCGCTGACAATTGGCGTGTGCGAAGAATATTTATAGGTGAAGGTTGAGTCTAGGGTTCCCGTGATCTTCTCCGAGCAGTAAGAGGGTGTCTTCCGAGAAAATCGGGGTGGTTGAGACTCGTGGCGGTTGTCCCTTCCGAAAATCCTGCAATCTGTACGTTACGCGTCTGTTACACCTTTTTGACCGTTGGGTGGCGCCCTAGGCAGGTCGCTGCTCGTATATCGGAATCTCTCCTCGAAGATCGAATTGCCTTCTTTCTTGGTCGAGCTACTCCTGACCTGTCTGACTGCCTCTCTGGCGGGCTTTGGTACACGCGGACTGGACTACTGCAATTTTATTGGGCTGATATCATTATTGGACCGCCACTATAACTCATTGGGTCGTTAATCGGGCCTCCTATTGGGTCGAATTCGGGTCGGACCCCAACACATATTAATATGGAAGATATATTAATATAATTAATATATCTTGTACTAATCTAATTAGTACAAAATCTTAGTCCATATCTTTGACAGATCTCCGATCTATGGGAAGCACGGGTGGTGGCCGTAGATGTCGAGGTCTTTAAACCGTCCGGGGATGCGTGTCAATGCAGCCCGGGCGGAGCAATGCAGGGTCCAGCTTATCTTTGTTGTCGGTGGTGAATATGATGATCCGCTCATCGTTGCTCGACCACAGGCCGTCGATGAAGTTCAGCAGGCCGGAGAGTGGAGTTAATCGTTAATCCAGAGAGGAAGATCTCACTAACTATGAGTGACATGATTAGATCCTGCTCTTCTTCCACATCAAACTTCTCGATCTTGGACTGGGCTTTATTAGTTTGAGTTAGGGGGAGAGAGAAACAGCTAGCTAACACAAACTAACTTGGTTGAAGAGGGAGAGAGAGAGAGAGAGGTCTTATGGTGGTGGTGGAGTTATGCACGCACAACACATAAGACATAATCAAGGGAGTAAAGAAATCTACGTAATTTATGGTGGCAGTCATTATATATATGATTAAATTATTTGGTATGGTGTTTTATGCTCAATGTTATCAAAAAAAAAAAAAAAAAGCCTTGTAATTGTGGCTGTACAATTATTATTTCAATACGAGTAACAAAGTGGCGGTAGTTTAGTAGTGAAAATTCTACGTTGTGGCCGTGGAGAACATTTGCTTTTTTTTTTTTTTTTCCTTTTTTCTCATTTACATATGTATTATTTTTTATTGTTGATAGAAATTTGAAAGAAAGAGGTAGAATCGGCATCTTGTGAAAAGCTTTAGTTGATTTTGCCTAATTAAGGATCTATCTTTGAAGCAGAATGAGTATTATATTATTCTCAATAGAAAAATATTTTGTTTGAGGTTAAGATTGCCGACAACCGAGTATTGACCACTAATTTCTTAACTACAATTACGAAGGATTAATCTATTCAATATATACAAAGGATTAATAATACAGCGCCAGCGGCAACGCCAAGCTAATTAATAAGAAACTGTTCGGACCGTTAACTCTGACATTAGTATGATATTGTTCGCTTTGGGCATTACAAGCCCCCAGGGTTTTGTTTTTGGGCACCTTCCCAAAAGGCCTCATACTAATTGGAGTTATGTGGACTCATATATAAGAGGAACTCTTTCCTTGTTTCTCCAATGTGGGACTTTCGATTTGATATACCCAACAATCCTCCCCTCAAACCAAATGGACCACATTCTCGTGGCTTCTCGTCGAAGGACCATATACCCATGACCTCCTATCGTGTGTTCTCATCGCATCGATATCTAACCCGTGCTACTCTCTTTCGCAACGGTATTCACAAAGAGGGGTCTCCCACAATCACACCCGAGTCCTACAAGCTCAGTTTTACCACACTAGAGTCCACCACAACTCGGTCCCCCAACTCTGCCCGAAACCTGGGCATTCGTGGGTTCCTCATTCCCACAGACGGCGCCATGTTGAGATGTTGACTTGGTGATTGAGGAATTATGGATTCAGCTAGTCGTGAGTTTGCTGAGTTATGTCAGCAATCTGCTGAGGGAGATTGCTGAGACAGTCTATCGTATGTGAAGTTAGCAATTTGCTGAGTCATGTCTGCTGAGACATGTTTGCTGGAGAAATCTGATGAGATAGGTTTGCTTGATTGTTTGTTGCTGAGAAAAGTCATATTTTGTAGAAGTAACAATTCTTTTAGTAAGCCATGGATCTGGTGACACGTGGAGAGCTGAGATTCAGTCAAAATAAAAAGAATATATACGTTGGGATGAGCTGGTGCTCAGCAACCGTTGCTCAACAATCTTGTTCAGCAGACAACTATAGCTCAGCAATCTTAGCTCGGCAAACAGTATGATTCAGTAAAATTGGTTCAGCAAAGAGGAGTCGGAGTACACTTCTAGAATCGCAATTTTAGTTTGGTTGTTAAAGTCTGAATGACACGTGTACATTTGTAATTGGATGTGCGGAAGGAGAGTTTGTTGTTCTGTTATTTTTTTTAGTCGTTTTCTTGTTATTAAGGGATATAGAGGTGAGAAATTCAGTTAGTTAGTATCAGAATCAGTAGAGAGAATTTTTTAGAGAGAAAATTTGTAAAGATTGTTTTGAGATCTTCTTTCTCGTTTTGTATTCTTTCAAGAAAAGTAAAAGAAGTGTTGTGTTCTTGTTTGTTCGCCAGCCATCGTTCATTGTTCAAGCTCGATTTTCATAACAATTGGCGTTGTCTGTGGGAAACGCTTAAGGACAAGGTTCGTATTAAGTATTATGTTCTTAATTTTGGGGATTTGTTCATCTTTGTGAAACCCCTGCGATTAGTTGGGACCTCCGTGCGTTCTTAGATTTTAGTGTGATATCTGTTGTTGATTCTGGAAATTGGAGTTGGAGGTTGAGGCTTGAATATTGATACTGTTGGGATTGTATACTAAAAGCATTTATGATTAGGTGTGTTTGCTTGATACACTGGTCTTCATAAATATGTTACATCAACATAGTCGCTATCTGATATAACAAACATACGATACAAACTATAATATCCTATTATCTCGCCTATAGGGATGATCATATGGTGTGTAGGAGATCACAGAGGATCATATGAGTCGTTTGATCTAGCGAGATATAAATAGTATCACAGCTGAGACAGTCCCTGGATAGGCTGCGGCATATCAGTTTATAAGTGAGCTTATCCTAGCTACTTGATGTGTCGGTACATCTTTATGTATTGATGGGGTCAACAGTGAGATGTGTCATTCTAAGTGACATATGAATGAGCCAGATCTCTAGATACTTGTTATGATCTTAAGCCTAATGGAAGGCTAAGGGGCATACATAAGTTGACCACACTTTGACTTGCTATGGTGGCGATTCTTTTATGTACTCTTATACCTGCATCTTAGGTGTGGCGGTTTGTGTGTGGCCTTCTTAGGCCGGACATGTAGGTAATCATATCCGCTTTAGGATGGGGACATTCCCTGAGGAGCTCACAAGGTTCATTATGCTAAACCCTGCAGGTTGAATTATTTAATTCGGGCATAAATGAGAAGGAGTGACTGGTACTACTCAAGAAATAAGAGATTAATTAATTATGGCTAATTGTCATAAGCCAAATTAATTAATGAATGTTCGGAACCTTAAATATGTGGATTATTCAAGTTTAATGCAACCCGTTCCAAATTACGTGGTAATAAAGGGGTGAGTCAGCATTGTTACCGTGGTGAAGGTTAAAACAATGTTTTATTAATTAATTATGTTCTGGGTTGGACACGGAATTAATTAATAAAGATGGTCCACTTTATTATTTGCATGGTCCCTAGTCTGGCCCACAATCTGCTCAGAGCCCATTAGGGTTAGGGTTTTGTAAACCCTAGCACTATAAAAGTCCTCTCTCTATAAGATCTACACACACACTATGTGAGAAGGGAGAGAGGGACGATGGCTGTTTCATTGGGAGGAAGTGATCGATTCCTCCGGATCTCTGATTCAACTCGGTAGCGTATCCTCACCAGATTTCTGAGGAGCAAGGGAACAGATTAGAAGATCATATATGTTGGAACAAGATAGCTTTGATCGATCCCACATCCAGATCTACTCCTTCATCGTTGTCTCCGATCTAGATCTGTAGATCAATCGTTGGAGTTCAGGTATTCCTTTAGATCCATCCTTGCAATTAAATATTAGGAGCATGCATAGGGTTTATTCAATCTGATTTGTTTTGATACCCTAAGAACGATCCAAACGGCTAAAGAAATAAATGACAACTCACGTTGTCTATTGTAGACTCAAATCCTACAGATACTTGGGCGGTTTGATGCCAAGTTTGGTTCTGTTAAGAGAATATTAGGAATCGACATTGACATCGTGAGCTCTAGTATCAAGATTGTGTGGAATGGTTGGGAGTCGATTTGAGATCGAAAAATTTTCAGGGAAGAAAAATTTTGGGCTCTGGAAAATCAAGATTAAAACTATCTTAACCAAAGAAGGGTTGGCCGATGCTCTCCTACCTGATGCTGACAAAGCATTTGTGGGAGAAACGACTGAGAAGAAGGCAAAGCTTATGGACAGTGCGATGAGCACATTATTGCTTAGCCTTGATGATAAGGTACTATGAGAAGTGTCGAGGGAAAAGATACCGGCCGATATATGGAAGAAACTGCAGAGCCTATACATGACTAAATCCATTGCCATCCGTATATACATGAAGAAACGGTTGTATAGCTTCAAGTTCAAAGATGACAAGAGCCTCCTGGACCAGTTGGATGAGTTACATAAGGCTATAGACTCGCTTGAAGGGATAGGGGTAGAAATTGATAATGAAGACAAGGCTATACATCTTCTCAACGCCCTTCCAAAGTCCTAATCGAACATTCATGATGCAATGGTGTATGGTAGGTCTGAGGGTATAACTCTCGAAGAAGTGTTGGCTGCTATTAAACAGAGAGAAATGGAAAAGCTTTCTGATGGAAGAAGTTATGATCAATCAGGTATGGGGTTGTTTGCTAAGCGGGGGCAACAAGGCAAGGAAATTGAAAAGCAATCTGAAAAGCCATCCACCAGCATTGAAGGGGTTGGTTTACTGGTAAAAAAAGGTGGTGAAAATACAATGTTTAGAAGGGACTTCAACAAAAGAAGAGAGTTTGATTCTAAAACAACAACGCCTATACAGCTTGAAAACAGAGATATGCAACCTCGAATCGAGACAAGGACTTGCCATTACTGCAAGAAACCAGGCCATTTGATTAAAGACTACTCACTTTGAAAGGGAAACACCTATTCCAAAACCGCAGCAATGTTGTTGAGGCTGTGCTAGATTTTGAAGATTAAGTTCTGAGCATTACTGAAGTCAATAGAAGTGATAGTTGGATACTAGACTCTGGATGCTCTTTCCATATATGTCAGCACATTGACTGGTTTGTAGATTTGAAGCTGATGGAAAGTGGTTCAGTAATGCTGGGAAATGACAATACATGTAAAGTACAAGGCATTGGATCTGTTAGGATCAAGAATCACAATGGCGAAGATAAGCTGCTAACCGAAGTTAGATTTATTCCTGAATTGAAAAGGAATTTGATATCTTTGGGTGTGTTGGAATCTAAAGGCTGCAAGATTGAAGCGTATGATGGAGCACTGAAAATCAGCAGAAATGAGAAGGAAATTCTTAGAGGAAAACGGATACACAGTTTGTATTATCTTCATGCTACAACAATGGTTGAACCTGAAATTGATAAGGATGAACCAGCTGCTGAAGAGGTGCTAATGCAATTGATGACAAAACATCAAAGTAATTCTTCAGAAAATTGGTTAGCAAGTGATAGAGTTAGGAGGGAGATTACTCCTCCTTATTGTTTGGCTGTTACCTGCAACGAAGAGGGACAAGAAATTAGTGGAGGCAAGTGGAAATGTAAGGTGAATTTGAAAAAGGTTGTTCAAAGTTTGTTTGAGAGTTTGATAATTTTGATGCTATGTGTTAGTATGATACTTATATTCTTGACAGCTCCAAGAAAGCCACTTTGGAAAACACTTGTGGGTGTTTTGAGGTGTCTTATGGATTATGCCTCAAATGTGGGAAAGAAAGGATCAAATTCAGATTATGTGTTTAATTGGTTTGGAACAGAAATCATTTGGAAATCGAAGATGAAATCTGCATTCGTAAAGAAGAGTGTACCTTCAAAGTTGTGGTAGTGTTGTGATGATGGGAATGAGGTGCATTTTGGTCAGCTCTTTTGGGTTCTTTATGGAACGGGTTGAAGAGGAATGCGTACGTATTGTGATGATGTTTGATCAATCACAAAGTCAGGAGGGAGAATTGTTGAGATGTTGACTTGGTGATTGAGGAATTATGGATTCAGCTAATCGTGCACTACAAGAAAAAGGTGAATAGACTACACTAAATAGACAACGCGAAAAAACATTAGTGTTGTCTACATCGTAATAGACAACGCAAAATTAAAGCCGCGTTGTCGATTTTGGGGGCGCTAATAGACGACGCGACCTTTCGCATCGTCTATAAGGATATAGACGATGCGGCATATTCACGTCGTCTATATCTTCATAGACGACGCGAAAGGTTACGTCGTCTCTGTTATTGTGCTTGCTAATAGACGACGCGGGGTTTACGCATCGTCTATATCAACATAGACGACGCGGAAAAGCCGTGTCATCTATATTGATATAGACGATGCGTAAACCCCTTGTCGTCTCTATGTTTTATTATCAAACCCTATTCCTCAATCGATACCATAACGCATCGTCGACTCCCAGCTGCCCCGTCGCTTCTCCCTGCCCCGTCGAGTCTCTTGTTTCCTCAATCGAAACCATAACACGAGAACCACCGTCGACTCCCTGCCCCGTCGAGTCTCCCTGCTTCCTCAATCGAAACCATAACAAGAGAACCACCGTCGACTCCCTGCCCCGTTGCTTCTCCCTGCCCTGTCGAGTCTCCCTGCCCCATCATCGCTTCTCCCTGCCACAGCCGCTGTATCCCGAGTCCCTTACCCTGCGAAGGCGGCTCTCCACCGGCCAATCTCCCTGCCCCGCCGTTGAGTTGCTGCTGAGTCTCCCTACCCCGCCGCGCTGTGTCCCCGCCGGTGAGTTGCCTCCTACCTTACCCTGTGAAGACGCCGCTCCATCGGCCAATCTCCCTGCCCCGCCGTTGTGTTGCCGCCGGTAAGAAATTGTAACTTATGGAATACAATTATAGGAATGTGCAGCCCCTGTCGTATACATTGCCTTCCCGTTCTGCTACTTCTTTTGAATGCTCTATTATTTGTGGTATTAATTGCTTATTGGTGTGTTAATTGCTTCAGTTTCACTTGCTTATTGGTGTTCAGTATCAGTAGCATTTTTTTTGTATGCAGCCTTGATCTAGAGCATAAGAAAGAGTCTCTGGAGAAATAATTGGGCATAACTCCTCCTCAGGAATCGAAGCAGTAAAGCAGTAAGTTTGGCTCCAGTTTTCACAAAGGTTTTTACATTTTTAATTGAGCAAGTATCCTCTTTTATTTTTCCTGGATCCCTTATGTGAACTACTAGTTTGATGGATTCTATTCTTGCATTTCTTCGAGAATGGCCTTGTGACTTATTCGTGCACCCTTCCATGAATAAAAGAATAGTGAAGGAATAAGTGCTAGCTTAACCTTTTGACTTGTTTATGATTACTGCTCATTGGCTGATTTGAGGCGTGAATATTTTTCTGTTTCTCTCATTATGTTTAAGCTGAATATGTATAAGCCTCTGGCATTACATTGCCCTTTAAACCATAGCATTAATCTCTACATTGGTTTTTGCTATAAGCTGAATTTAAACCATAGCATTGTTTTGCATGTTACTCTGCTTTAATTTAAAACCATACTAATGACCAGGATAGATGCATAATTTGATTCAATATTGGTATGTCTTTTGACTGGTGATTTTTCTGGTTTGACCACGATTCCAGTTTTACTTTGAGTGCTCTTAGTTATCTTCTTTTTGGAGGAAAACTATATGTAGTCCCAGTTAGTATAATTTTCATGTTGACAACCATTTTCTGTAGTATTCTCGGTTATGTAAAAAACAATAGAAAGCCTGCATAAATGTTGGAGAGCCCAGGACACTCTGGTTTTGTTCATTATTCTGTAGCTGAATCCTTATCCCTTCCTTTGTCTGATAAGGCATAAAAAAATGCTAAATATCTTCCTTTGTCCGTTATCTAAGTCTTTGTCCACTTTCTTACATATTCTGAGTATAATTTGAGAATTCTCATTTACTTGTGTTTCCTTATATTTTTTTCTACTATTCCTTTTAAATTAACTTGTCTAGATATGCTGAATATGTATAAGCTGAATTTGTACTTTATAAGGCAACAATTAAAGACTAGGTTTTCAATGTCATAACATATACATCTAGGACAGGAATCAGATTTGGAATTGCATGTGCGAGAGTGTGTAATATATGTTGGGTTAGATGAATGATTGATAAATTTGAGCAGTTGTCTTTCATGCGTCAGTTTATTTCTGTGATACATTTCATTTAGCTTTCAGGTTTTGCACCAAGTAATTTTTCCTGTAAATGAACTGAAACTTTGGAAGTTGTTGGCCTTGATTCTTTGAAATTTACTTGAGAGTCTGTCTCAATCTCTCTTTAAATCGAAGTATTTGGAAATGAAATCAGTTTTTTTTTTTCCTCCCTGTATATTAAATATTGAAACATCACTTTGGCCCATCTGATTTCGAAGGGAAAAGCGGCTTTAATTTAAACCTTTGCTTGCATCAGTTGTCTTCATGGGAATTCATTATTACCACAAAAGACGAACCCAACAGAAACCGGGGAAAAAAGTGGTGATCGGAATCCAATAAAAAAGAAAAATTGAAAATGAATGGATGATAATTTGGGAATTGCAGATTTATTTATTTGTGCAGTTTCACATTCGCAAGTCCTTCCTATTTCCTTCTCCTTTAAAAACTACATCTTTCTTTTGCTATCTTTTAATTCTTTTATTTTGATATACCTTAGTGATTAATAATTATGTGGTGAACTTATAGTTTTTTTGGACATAAGAATGAAAGAAAAGAATAATTTCGATAAAAATAAATTTTTATGAAATGGTCAATCATGTAATATATCTAACTACTGAACATTATGGACAAGTAAGTTATAAATTAAATTAAAGAAGTACATAAATATATTTGTATTGACTTTTTAATTTGAATATAATGTCAGGGCTATGAAAATATTTAAAACTTCAATAGGAAAAAGAGTCTCACGCATTTCTTGGGAGGTTGTCAAGGTATGTATGTCTCACTTTATAATTTCAAAGTTAAAGCATTAACTGTCTATTAAACTATACGATGATACAGTGTACACAGCAGTCCGATGCTCAACAATGTGGCTATTATGTCTGCCGATATATGAAGGACATCATTGATGGTATTCGTGATTCTCTTCCGTTGACAAATATGGTAATTTAAATATATCAATTTATTACAAAATTTTGATTTTAGTTCTAACTCATTAGCTTATTAATTAATTGCAACTATTTTTAATAGTTTAATGCACAAATGTATAACATACGTGAAATCAATGAAGTTCGTACAGAATGGTGTGAAATTGTTGAGACTAATTTGAGATCATGTATGTTGGTCTGCTTGATTACTCAAATATGACAATATGAATGATGACTTATCTTTGAAATTGATAATTAAAGTATTTACTTCCCTTGTGTTCATATTGATTTCATGCATATATAGTTGTATTGTATTTGTATGATATTTCAAACTTGTATTTGGTTAGCTTGATTAATCAAACGAGGTATGAGGGTTGTGTTATCGTTATTATGTGACAATGTTGTTTGTTGATTTTTTGGTTTAATCATTTTAAGATGTTATTATGCTTTTTGATTGTCATTAAGATATTTGAATTATATAAATGTGGTTTGTTGATTTTTAGGTTTAACCATTTTAAGCTGTTATGCTGCCCGATTTTTTTTTAATGACATATATCTACTTATGTGACTGTGAATTAGTAATGGTTCTTGATTTCATCTTTGTGGTTTGTGGTTGTCGTGTTCTTATTGGTTTAGGATTCCAATTTCAATGTGTTGTGCTATTAGTAATAACTTCTTAATTTCATGCAGTCCCTTTTCAGAATATTTGACCAGCAAGCTTTGGACCACAGATCAGTTTGAGGCATATCTGAAAAAGATTTATGATGTACTTAAATTACTTTGTATAGTTGTAGTTAGTTTTAACACTACATTATTTCAAAACATATGAAATTTTGAGAATTAATTTAATTGTGAGAATTATTAAAATATCATTTTCTATTTTTTATCGTTTTTTATATTATATAAATTATTTTATCATTTTTTACAGGATTTTCAAAATTAAACAAAAAAAATTAAAAAAAAAAACAAAAAAACGATGCGGAATAGACGACGCGGATAGACGACGCGGATGTTTGCATTGTCTATAGGTCAATAGACAACGCGAACAACCGTGTTGTCTATATGTCAATATACAACGCGACATTCTGCGTCGTCTATTGACACATAGACGACGCAGACAACCGCATTGTCTATTAGCGTCCAGCAATAGACTACACATAAATAGACAACGCGGAAATTTTAAATAGACTACGCGATTTTCGCGTTGTCTATTAACTTTTTTGTTGTAGTGGTGAGTCTGCTGAGTTATGTCAGCAATGTGCTGAGGGAGATTGCTGAGACAGTCTATCGTATGTGAAGTTAGCAATTTGCTGAGTCATGTCTGCTGAGACATGTTTGCTGGAGAAATCTGCTGAGATAGGTTTGCTTGATTGTTTGTTGCTGAGAAAAGTCATATTTTGTAGAAGTAACAATTCTTTTAGTAAGCCATGGATCTGGTGACACATGAATGGCTGAGATTCAGTCGAAATGAAAAGAATATATACGTTGGGATGAGCTGGTTCTCAGCAACTGTTGCTCAACAATCTTGTTCAGCAGACAACTGTAGCTCAACAATCTTGGCTCAACAAACAGTATGATTCAGTAAAATTGGTTCAGCAAAGAGGAGTCGGAGTACACTTCTAGAATCGCAATTTTAGTTTGGTTGTTAAAGTCTGAATCGCACGTGTACATTTGTAATTGGATGTGCAGAAGGAGAGTTTGTCGTTCTGTTATTTTTGTTAGTCGTTTTCTTGTTATTAAGGGATACAGAGGTGAGGAATTCAGTTAGTTAGTATCAGAATCAGTGGAGAGAATTTTTCAGAGAGAAAATTTGTGAAGATTGTTTTGAGATCTTCTTTCTCGTTTTGTATTCGTTCAAGAAAAGTAAAAGTGTAGTGTTCTTGTTCATTCGCAAGCCATCGTTGATTGTTCAAGCTCGATTTTCATAACAGAAACATATTAATTATTTGTTATTCATATATTTTATAGTGAAACATATATTATCAATATATATAATTTATTTAATTGATGAAATCATGAATAAATAAAAAGATTGAATAGATACCAAAAATATAAAACCTTATCTAAGAATACATATCCAACAAACAAATCAATTGTAAATCGTAGTAGAAGCTTTTCATATTTATTAGTATTAACTATCCAATGTATCTGTGCTATTTTTAAAAAGGGTAATTATGTATATCTATCCCAAATTATGGGAATTTATGGAATTCTATCCCATTGTTTTAAAGTTATGGAATTCTATCCTACATTACATTTATTTATGAAATTTCATCCTAACCCATTTGATATCATCAATTTGTTGCCACGTCACCTATAAATTGCCATGTTGGCAATCCACATCAGACTTTTGACTGACGTGGATATTATGATGTGGCATTTTTTATTATTTTATTTTTTAAAATTGAAGTAAATTTTAAAAAGTAATAAAATTTAAAATTTTTAAAGTTAATTTTAAAATTGAAGAGAATGCTTTAATTCTATTCGGATTTTTAAGATCGACATAATTTAATCTTAAATTTAAATACATTAATTTGTTATTCCGTAATTAAAATTTTATTCTTATAATAAAATAATTAATATTAAATAAAATCTCATTTAATTGAATAACGTTTATTAATTAAGTCTTCACTAATAACTTAAAAACTAGTATAGTATTAAAAATTTTCTATTTAAAATAATAAATTTTGGGAATTCATAGAAATAAATTTACTTTTAAATTTCCTAATTTATTTGTAGATAAGTTTATTTTTAGATAAGAAATCAAGAACGAGAAAGGTGGATTGCCAAAATTAGGAAATTTAAAATAAACTTATTTATATAAATTCCCAAAATTTATTATTTTAAATAGAAAATTTTTAATACTATACTAGTTATTAAGTTATTAGTGAAGATTTAATTAATAAACGTTATTCAATTAAATGAGATTTTATTTAATATTAATATTTTATTATAAGAATAAAATATTAACTACTGAATAACAAATTAATGTATTTAAATTTAAGATTAAATTATGTCCATCTTAAAAATCCGAATAGAATTAAAACATTCACTTCAATTTTAAAATTAATTTTAAAAATTTTAAATTTTATTACTTTTTAAAATTTACTTCAATTTTAAAAAATGCCACATCATAATATTCACGTCAGCCAAAAGTCTGGTGTGGATTGCCAACATGGCAATTTATAGGTGACGTGGCAGCAAATTGATGATATAAAATGAATTAGGATGAAATTTCATAAATAAATGTAGTGTAGGATAGAATTCCTTAACTTTAAAACAATGGGATAGAATTCCATAAATTTCCATAGTTTGGGATAAATATAAATAATTACCCTTTTAAAAACTTGTTTTTGGCATTCTGATTTTAATTATATATATGAATATAGATTGGGTGTTTAGGGTTCCAGAGTGGGCCGGTAGAGTATATGGGCCGGGGCCGAGTATATTCTTTGATTTATACTAGAATTATATTCTACGGTTAAATTTTATACGTTTAAAAGTATTTTAAATATAAATTCATGTTCCACAAAATTTATCTAATTATTTTTATTTGAATTAAATTAATTCAATATTTTTGAATAATGCTAATTAAATTTAAATATTTTAAAATGTTATAATTGTCAAATTGCAATTTATTATTGTTTACGATATGTTTTCTCATAATCAAAGTAATATATGTGAGATGCATAAAAAGTTGCACAACAATGATAGAGAAATAAGTTTTAATAAAAAATCGACAAACCAAAATTAACAAAAGTCTCATCAACATTAAATTTAGGGTAATTCTAAATGCAGCCATGTTTTTGCTAAATGTAGCCCCTTTAAAAAATAAAAAATAAAATTAATTTATAATATTACAATTTTATCCTTGTAGCCCTAATTTAAAACTCTAAAAATTAATAAAAACTAAAACTCAAGATGCAGCCACATCTCTATCATCTTCATCGTGAAAAATAAATCAATCTAACATATTGATTTAACAAGAACTTAATTCTTTTATCATTACTATAATTATTGAATGACTCAATTAACAACATCAAAAATAATAGAATTACTAAATGAGAGTGTATATGAATTGTCAAAACCTTCTAAATAAAATCTGATCATCCATCCTAGCGTCTGCCTCATCATGAACACTCTTTTCCTTATTGGAATAATTCCTCTCCTCTCTTCCTGGTGATCGTTTGGCATATATGAGAGTGTATATGAACTGTTGGTATTGATCACATATGTTGCACTTGTTTTTCCTGGTTTGACGGCACCATAACCGGTTGCTTATCCCCTTGAATCTGAGGAGTGCTAGTGATTTATGCCTCGTTTTTGGGTATTTAATTAGTCTCTCTTCACACACACCAGAACTTGGATAGTTGTTTTGTAGAGCAATGTTGCTGGGATCAACAGGCTTGACTCATCGGGCACATGAAATCTTGATTTTCTTGCACCTTCTTCTCCTTCTCTTTTTGCAGTCGTTAGAAATTAATAATTAGATTACTTTCATAGTTCTCAATTGAAGCCATTCATCAATTATGGTAAATGATAAAACAATTAAGTTCTTGTTAAATCAATATCGCCAATAGTTAATTTTAATCTCTATTAATGTAGATATTAGATAAGGATGTGGCTATATGTTTGAGTTATGATTTTAAATATTTTAATTAGAATTTTATTTTGGGACTAAAAGGATAAAATGGTAATATTATATATTATTTTAAAATTTTATTTTTAAAATGAGCTACACCTAGTAAAAATGTGGTTGCATTTAGAATCACCCTTAAATTTATATTATAAACCTTAAGAATACAATACCTTGTAGCAAACACAATGAATGTGCATTTGAAACCATACTAACTTTGCACTTTTAATTAAGAAAATATATTTTAATCTATCTCAAGTTTTGAATAGGTTCCCAAATTTATTATGAAGTTTTGAATGTAATAATTCAAGTCCTAAACTTTATACAATTTCCCACCAATCAAAACTTACCTATCATAATTTGTACGCAAATGTTCCATATCATTCCACAATTTAATTTAAACAAATTCCATGTAGACTATTTCTCATTTCTTTTTCAGGAATAGACTATTCTCTTTGTTTCCATAGAACTCATCAAGCTTTTATCAAAAATAAAATAATATACTTGATAAATTATTTAAACATAATTTAATTATGTGATTATTGTACTTGCATTTTGATGCTTTTCTAAGTCCATTTACTTGACATTACCCATTGAAATAAAAGGATAATAATTATCAATCTCAAGAATTGTAAAATATACAATTTGGAATATAAATTTAAGAAATTATCAAAATCTACTTCAAATAAATATTTGAATCTTATTTAACCATCTTTAAGAGTTGCTAACAATATACGTACAATCTATTAATACACAAAAAAAAAAGTAAATGTGAGGAAGTGATAATAAACACACGTAGGATAATAAATTAATAATAAGAAAATAATTAATTGGAATAAATTCTATTGTAGTTCCTCCGGAAAGCTGCCTGGTCAGTGGTCATCACTCATCCAAAACAATGTCACCTGTGGATAACACATATAAGTGAAAGCCAAGTCAGGTCGTTCAAATATTTTGATAATTAAAATTAATTTTTTGTGCAATTATTGAATGAGTTGAAAAAACTGCTACTGAAATGTAGATTACCAAACTCGGAATACGTCAATTTGCAAATGAACTCCAGTCCTGCATAGCAACCCTTCCTTTAATTTTTGCCTCCGGCTCCCGTTCGTAAAATTATATATTCATGTACGCCCACGTAGGGGTGAGCAAGAAACCAAAAAAAAAATCGAAAATCGAACTGAACTGAAAAAATTTTGGTTATTTTAGTTTTCGGTTGTAACGCCCCCAACTGACCTTCCTAATTTGGGGCCATGTTACATTGATGTTTCAGGTTTTATCAAACACACTTCAATAAAATAATAAGCGGAAGACTTTAATATAAATAAAAGATAAAAGTATTCATCAATTGTACTTCGAGTCAGGGTAAGCAACAGTATTCAAAAATTTTAAATAATTTAAAAGGGAAGGAAGTTCAGAGAGTGTAGCAGCGTGTGTGTAGCGTGATGGTGACATGTATATGAAGATACATGTCACGGGATCTATTTAGCTTTCAAAAATAACTTCTTCGCTCCTCCAACTTACACCCGCTACTCCCATTCATGCCGCTTAACTTGCACGTTTTAGAAATAACGCGAGGGGCTGAGTACTTTCATACCCAATGAGAAACATGCCTGAAATCATACAATTATATAGGAAACATGCTATGCAACTCACACAGATAGACATGGGGTTTTGTTGAAAGAACCATGCTATCCAAATCATTTTAGTTTTCACGTATGTGCTATTTACATGTTATTATATATGTTTCAGGGTTGTAACTGGAAGTTGGCCGGCTTCCATGTTACGATGATCAGTTAGGAATGTCTTCACACTCAACCTACTGTCATCTAAGTGCACTAGTCTCAGCAATCCATTTTGAGACCCGATCGTTTAATATTCATCACTCACAATCTCCATAATCAAATTCACCCACAATTCCACATCCAAATACCACAAATTCCACCTTATATCTTCAAAAATCCCAATCATATGGAATCGCTACTCCATACTACTAAATGAGTTCTAGCTCAGTTATGAGAACCTGGTTTCAAACTCATTTATTAATCTCTCTTGTCGATGGGAACCGACAGAGGACAGATATAATATCACAAAAACATGCATAGCAGTTTCATTTTAAAGCAAATCATTTTATAACACATTTTGGAAAAGTAAAACACGCATTTGGGTTTTTACTGAAATAGTTTCCCACCTCGTTATCAGCTTTAGGTTAGATGTCTCTTGCTAGAATGAGCTCAATCAATCCTTGCTTTCAATTTCCTACAATCAGATGGGGTTCTTGAGTCAGTATGAGATATCTAGGACAATATATCCTAACCGCAGATAGACGAGACTCGAAAGAACTAGGATAGAACGACAAATTATAGTACTTCAGGCCTCTGTGTCGACCGACAGGGATCTGTGTCGGTCGACATAGTCCTGTTCGACATATACTTAAGACGGTCGACACAAGTTGGTCGACATGGGCATGTCGACAGCTTCAGTCGATCGACATAAGTTCTGTCGATCGACATGCCTCTCGTCGACCTCCCTGTCGGCTACCTCCATGTCGATCGACACGAATTGTGTCGATCGACACACGCAGTCAATTTTCCCCTTCGGTCGAGTCTCGTGTCGGTCGACACACTTTGTATCGATCGACACGGGTCGTCTCCTTCGCGAGACTCGTCGGAGCTGCACCTGCAACACGTCATTTCTCGCGATTCTTCCGGCCGATCACACATGAAATCATATATTCCAACTCCACTAACCTCAAGGAACAAGAATCTACCCTTGAAACACGAAAATAAGACGGAAAATGAGGACGTGGAATACCTCGCCGGAGCTCCTCCGTTCGCGGCGGCGGTTGCGATTTCCGGCGTCCAAATTGATGTTTCTCTACGGCCGAACATTCCCTACACGATGGGGAACCCGAATCTACGGTCAAATCACCGGAATTTGGCCAGAATAACAAGTTATACAATTTAAAACTCAAATTCGCACTTAAAACTCACCTCAACTTCAACCTCCGATATCTCACTTGTTACTCGCCTCTCGGAGCCCATGAGTACTCAAATCGAAGATCTTGAAGAGTGCTACAAGATGGTGGTGGTCGCTTGCCGGTAAGTCGCCGGAGTCGGCCGGAAAAAGAGGCTGAAGGTGGCTGGCGGGTTTTTGGTGGTGAAGGGTTGTCTCTCTCTCTCTAGAATATAAAATATGGTTTTGATGATATAATTTCTATATATATGTGTGTATAATATAAATTCCCACTTATACACATATACATATATATATAATTATGTAATTAACATAATTTCCAATAATCTTCCCCAATTCCAACATAATACCACCAATTCTTACAAATGTCCAAAAATACATGCAATGACTTCCAAAATTCCATTCTCCAATAAACATTATTCCATCATTTTCTTGATAAATTCACACCATATAATTACCAACTTAATAACCTTTCTCCAATCCAAAATTAATAACTTCAAATAATCTCCAAGTCAAGAATTTCTCCATCATAAATTCCAAATAATTGGTACAAGATTAAATTAATATACGGGGTATCACATCCCCTCACCCTTATAAAAATTTCGTCCCGAAATTTACATAGTCTCACAGAGCTCAGGATATTTCTCTTTCATCTTGTCCTCTACTTTCCAAGTGGCTTCTTCACATCCATGGTGCCTCCACTGCACCTTCACAAGCGGAATCGCTTTATTTCTCAGTTCCTGAACCTTGTGATCCAGAATTGCTTCTGGCCGCTCCTCGTACCGTAATTTCGGACTCAAAACCACCTCTTCCTGTCGAATCACATGTCTGGGATCGTAAACATACTTCCTCAGCTGCGATACGTGAAACATGTTATGGATATTGCCCATACTCGGGGGTAGAGCTAGTCTATACGCCACTGGACCAATACGCTCCAAAATCTCGTACGGTCCCACATAGCGCGGTCTCAGCTTCCCTTTGACTCTGAAGTGCATGACTCCCTTGGAGGGTGAGACCTTGAGGAAAACCTTATCCCCAACTTCAAAACACAATTCTGCCCTCCTAGAATCAGCATAAGACTTTTGCCTACTCTGCGCTTCCTTAATCCTCTCTCTGATCTGTCGGACTATCTCAATCATCTCACTTACTGCGTCCGGTCCGACAATCTTCCGTTCTCCAACCTCATCCCAATATAGAGGCGATCGACACTTCTTTCCATACAATGCCTCATAAGGAGCCATCCCGATTGTTGCCTGATAACTGTTATTGTAAGCAAATTTGATCAAAGGCAAAATCAGCTCCCAGCTACTCCCTCGATCTAGGACCACGGTCCTCAACATATCTTCGAGGGTTTGGATGGTTCTCTCAAACTGACCATCTGATTGAGGGTGAAACGCCGTGCTAAAATTCAGGCGAGTCCCTAACTCCTGTTGTAAACTCATCCAAAAACGAGATGTAAACTTCGCATCTCTGTCAGACGTAATTGATTTCGGCACTCCATGCAGTCTGACTATCTCTCGGACATATATCTGTGCCAACTTATCTGACCCATAGTTTACCTTAATCGGTAAAAAGTGAGCACTCTTCGTTAGCAATCCACGATAACCCATATCACCGTATTTCCTTTCTGTGACTTCGGTAATCCAGTTGCGAAGTCCATGGTGATATGCTCCCATTTCCACTCAGGGATGTCTAACGGCTGCAACTTTCCATATGGCCGTTGATGTAACGCCTTAACTTGCTGACATACAAAGCATTTTTCCACGTACAAGGCTACATCTTTCTTCATACCATCCCACCAGTACTTAGTTTTCAGATCTTGATACATTTTTGTACTTCCTGGGTGAGCGGTATACGGCGTGTCATGTGCTTCACTCAATATTTCCTTCTTTAATTCCTCACTGCTCGGTACAAAAATTCTGTCTCTGAATAGCAGTGTACTGTCATCTGCTTCTCGATATTCTCCCACTGGCTTGACTTTCAATTTCTGGCGCAACTTCTCAATCTCTGCGTCCCCCTTCTGTGCCTCTACAATTATGTCTCTCAAATCCGGCACTACTATCAAAGCTGCTAAATCGCTCTTCTTCCTTTCTGAAAGTGATATCACTTCCAAGCTCAACTTCTCAAATTCTCTGATCAAACTGCTTTCCCTTGTAAGCATGTAGCCTAACTGAGCTTCTCCCTTCCTGCTCAAGGCATCTGCTACTGAATTAGCCTTGCCTGGGTGATAATTGATCGTCATGTCGTAATCATTTACGAGTTCCAACCATCTCCTTTGCCTCATATTCAGATTCTTTTGTTCGAAGAAGTACTTCAAACTCTTATGATCAGTGAATATGGCACACTTCACTCCATAGAGATAGTGTCTCCAAATCTTTAACGCGTAGATTACGGCTGCTAGCTCCAAATCATGAGTTGGATAATTTACTTCGTGCGGTCTTAACTGCCTTGACGCATATGCTATCACCTTTCCTTCTTGCATTAGAACACAACCTAATTCGTTCTTCGAAGCATCAGTATAGACTTTAAAGTTCTTATCTGGCTCCGGCACTGCTAGAACTGGCGCGGTTGTCAACAATTGCTTCAACTTCTGGAAGCTTTCCTCACATTCAACCGTCCACTCAAACTTAATTCCGTCCGCCGACACGATGTGATCCAAGAACGTCACTTCTCTCAGCCAGAATTCGCACTTGCTGAATTTGGCGTACAACTTCTCATCCCTCAAAGTCTGTAACACTGTCCTCAGATGTTGTTCATGCTCTACTTCACTTTTCGAGTATATCAAGATGTCATCTATGAACACCAATACGAAGTTATCCAAATACGGATGAAATACCCAGTTCATCAAATCCATGAATACCGCAGGAGCATTAGTGAGTCCAAACGGCATTACTACAAACTCGTAGTGTCCGTACCTAGTTCGGAATGCTGTCTTCGGAATGTCCTCTTTCCGAATCTTCAACTGATGATATCCAGTTCGGAGATCAATCTTAGAAAACACCTTGTCTCCCATGAGCTGATAAAAAAGATCATCGATCCTCGGTAATGGGTATCTGTTCTTCAGCGTCAACTTATTTAGCTCCCTGTAGTCAATGCACATACGCATCGACCCATCCTTCTTCTTCACAAACAGAACCGGTGCACCCCATGGTGACACACTAGGCCTGATATAACCCATGTCCAACAACTCTTGGAGCTGGACTTTCAGTTCTTGTAACTCCTTCGGGGCCATGCGGTACAGCGCTTTGGAAATTGGTGTCGCACCCGGTTCTAGATCAATAGTGAACTCTATTCGCCTGTCCGGCGGCAATCCTGATAGCTCTTTCGGAAACATATCTTCGAATTCCCGTACTATCGAAACATCTTGTACTGTTAATTCTGGCTTCTCCTCTCCTTCCAAGTACACTAGAAAGGCTTGATTTCCGGTCTTCCGCAACATCTTCGTTGCTTGAACTGCAGAGATTACAGGTACTCTCTGCCTTTTCTTGAATCCATGCACAAATGCCTCTTCATTCCCTTGCTGAGGAATGATCACCCTCCTCTCTCGACACAAGATCGTCGCCTTGTTCTCTGACAACCAATCTATTCCTAGGATTATATCTACATCATGTATATCCAAGACATTCAGCTCAACTACTTGAATTTCATTCTCGTTCATCTTGATTCTCAAGTCTCGGCACACTAAAGTAGAAGTAGTTGTTTCTCCTGAAGGTATTGCTACGTTCAAGTCCTGATTATTCCTTTCTACTTTAAGTCTTAGTGCCTCAACACATGCAGATGAAATGAAAGTATGCGATGCTCCCGTATCAAATAACACCATGATAGGTATATCATCTATGCATCCCATACCTGCCAGATTACCATCATCCTGATTCCCATCCAATGCATAGGCTCGGGCTCTCCTCTGCTAACCATCGCCGCCTTGCTGGTTCCCTTCTTGGTTCCTGGGTGGTGCCAGATTTCCTTGCCTTCCACCTCCTTTGTTTCCAGCGTTGCCTCTCCACGGCTGGCGGTGCCCTCTGATAGCCCTTAGATGTTGGTTAGCAGGTCGCTGAAAGTTCTGGCGGTTGCCTCCCTGGGCTGGCGGTGTAGGGCAGTTGTTGGCATAGTGTCCTTGCCCTTCGCAGTTAAAGCATCTGACCGCATTCCCTTGGCAATTCCCGGTATGCCTTCTACCACATCTTTGGCAGTACGACAGTCCATTCTGATCCCGCCTCTGAGCCTGATGAGGGTTAAATCTCTGAAAATTCTGATGGTCTGGCCTCCCCTGAAAATTCTGTGGCCTGCCTTGGTCATGGCGTTTCAGATTGCCTTGACCCTGCACAAATTGCCTCAGCGGCTCTTCGAACTTCCTCTTCTGGTTCGAACTTGAAGCCTGCGCCTCCTGCGCTCCCCACTCGGGCATCTTCTTCATGTTCTTGGACGCTTCGATGTCCAAGGCATGGCTCAAGAGCTCCTGGTAACTCAAACCTTTCATGGTCGCCAGTTGAGTGCGAATTTCTTCACGCAGACCATCTCGGAATTTCTCCGCCATCTTCTGTGGTGTGTCAGCCAGATGCGGTGCCATCTGGAGTAGCTCACCAAACTTGGTGTCATACTCCTCCACAGTTTGCTTCCCTTGCTCAAACAGGAAGAACTCCACTTCTCTCTCCTTTCTGTACTGCTTCGGAATGTATTTCTCAAAGAAAGCTTCCTTAAACCCTTCCCAGCTGATATTATCCTGCTCTGCTGGTGCAATAGACTTAGCATAAGTCTCCCACCATCTATCCGCTTTTCGTTTAAGCTGATAGGACATGCAGTTTATCTTTTCCTCCTCTGAGCACCTCATATGTTTGAAAATCTTCTCCAGCTCTCTAATCCAATCTTCTGCTGCAGTAGGTCCTCCAGTCCCATCAAAAGTTGGTGGGTGCTGCTTCCAGAATGTTTCCACCCACATCACGGTTGGAATCTCCGGTATATTTCCCTGGGGCGGTGGATTGTGCCCTTGCTGCCCCGCAGCACTCTCTTCATCAGATATGATTTCCACATTGCCCATTCCCTGATCAATCGGCTCCTCCTCCCAGAATGGTTTCTCATACACTGGCTGTTGAATAGCTCTTCCACGTCCTCGGCCCCTCTGGCCTCTACCTCTTCCCCTGCCTCGGCCTCTGCCTCGACCTCTACCTCTTTCTCGTCCTTGATCAATATAATCCATTATCTAAACTGCAAAACAACACTTACTTAGTAATTCCATAATGCACTCACATAGTAATATTCATTATATTCTGGAGTCATGTCTCCCATTCAATACTCACTCAAAACTTGTAATTAATCAACACCATTATTCAAAATCCAAAGATTTCATACAACAATCATCAAGTGTTCCAGCCAGTCTCACATGTCACATATCCAGTACAATCAAGGCCACAGGTACAAGATAATAAAGTTCAGCAATAATCAAGTCTCAATCTCCATCCCAAACGAAATCATAAATAAGATACAACAACAACAATAAAATGTCCAAATCAGAAATAAGCAGTCCACAATAACCCATACAACTCTCACTCGGATCCCTCCGACGGATCCTCCTCCTCATCATCATCATCCTCCCTATCCATCGGCATCTTACCCCCATCCTGAGCGATCCTCCTCCTCCCTCGGCTACTCTCAGTGTCACTGGATAAATAGATAGGTGCTTGTCGCGTCCCCTGGCCATAAGCAATCTCGTATCCTCTGAACATATCCTCATATCCACTAGTGGTCTGCCTCGGCCACATCTCACCACCATCCATGCCATAATCATAAACTGGCTGGACTCCGCTAGGTCCTCCCAAGTCCTGCTGCGGCTGTTGAACCGATGGTGCGAGTGTATCCTGACATCCATATGGCAAAGTCGGTCCTGCTGCGGTGGTGGATACTGGACTGAGGCGGTGGCAAAATCACACTGAAACCATCATGGCAAGTCCGAGCCACTCCGATGGGGGAACTGAGAATGACCAGCCATTGATTACTCCGGAGAATGCCCTACTGTTGGTCCATGAAGTCAATCACGTGAAGGATGTCATGAGGCAACTCCTGGAGGAAAGGGAAGCAGAAAGGCGCGAGGCCGAAAGAAGAGAAAGAGCGAGAGCTCAGAGGGAAGATTCAGACAATGAGGACCCCAACGCGATGGCCAAGAAGTACAGACCACAACCCGGAAATGAGGGATTCGTTATTGGCATCACCGCTAATAACTTTGAACTCAAGACCGGCCTGATTCAGATGGTTCAGCAGAACCAATTCGGAGGCCGAGCGGTGGAGGATCCGTACACTCACCTCAGAATGTTCGTGGAGGTGTGTGAAACCATCAAGCAAAATAGAGTGACCCAGGACGTGATCCGTCTTCGCCTTTTCCCCTTCTCACTTAGGGATCAGGCGCGGACTTGGTTCACCGCTTTGGACTGCACCAGCATTCGGACATGGGCTGATCTCCGAACAGAGTTCCTAGGTGCATTTTTCCCGCCGTCAGTGATTATTCAGAAAAAGATGGAGATCCTGCAGTTCCACCAAAGGATGGATGAGACTCTCTTTGAGGGGTGGACTAGGTTCAATGAGCTGCTAAGGAGTTGTCTGGGCCACGGAGTTGTTACCGAGGAGCAGGCTCATATCTTCTACAGAGGGCTAACCGAGGAAAGCCAAAAGGCGGTGGACTATGCAGCTGGTGGATCATTGATGAGCAAGTCACCAGAGAAGGCCATGAAGCTGTTCAGAAAGATGGCCTTACATGATCAACAATGGGGGAATCCAAGGAGGCCACAAATTCGAGCTGTTGAGGCAAAGAAGGATGATGCACTGAAGAAAGAGGTTGAGAAGCTCAAGGGGGAAGTTGAAAAGCTAACTACTTCTGCTTCTGTTTATGTTGCACAGGTTGACCCTATCGCCGACGTGAATTACATGAACCGTGGTGGCTACCAGAATCAGTACCGGCAAGGGGGATACCAACACTACCATCCTAGACCTCATCCAGGTTTCTCCTACTCTCAGCCAAATGCTGCCGAGCAGCCACCTCCAGATTTCGAGGTGCAGGATGGTGAAGTGGTGGAAAAGAAAAAGGAAACTCTCGACGAAGTGCTGAAGAATTTCATCAAAGCTTCGGACCACAGAATGGGGAAAATCGAGAAAGAAGTGGAAGGAGTCAACTCCAAGGTGGATCTGCTCGGCAAATACGTCAAGATCATTGAGACTCAAGTGAGCCAAATTGCTACCACCATCGGGATGCAACACACTACCGGAAAGCTGCCAAGCACCACCGAGGCAAATCCCAAGAACCACAAAGATTGCAAAGCTGTGAACCTGAGGTCCGGAAAGAGTTACAAAGGTCCGAGCATGCCCCAAAACAAGTTTGGGGGGAGAAAAGAAGCAGACCAAGCAGAGCCGGCCTCTGTTTCAATCGACAGGATTCCTGTCGATCGACACAGAGACCCAGAAGAGGCAGTCGACACAGATTCAGACGAGGAGATCGACAGAACTGCTGAGGGTGTGTGGACCGACACACCCCCTGTCGATCGACAGGCAGTCCAGACTCCAGGCCAGTCAACACATTAGCACTCTCAGCAGCGTTCATTCACTTCTGATGCTGCCAGGCCACCTCCGATGCCATTTCCTCAGAGATTCGCCAAGCAGAAAGAGGATTCCAAGTTCTCTCGCTTTGTTGAGAACTTGAAGAAGGTAAGCATTAATATTCCACTAATTGAAGCTCTTTCTGAAATTCCAGGTTACATGAAATATCTCCGGAAGCTGATGAGCGCAAAGAAACACTTCGTGGAGAATGCAACCGTGAAGCTTCATGAGCAATGCAGCATGGTCCTACAGAAGAAACTTCCAGTCAAACGAAGTGATCCAGGATGCTTCACCATTCCAGTTGAGATCGGGGGATTCAAGTTCGAGAAGGTGCTGTGCGACACTGGTGCCAGCATCAACCTAATGCCCTTCTCTATCTTCCAGCGCCTCAAGATTGGAGAGTTGAGGCCAACTACAATTACTTTGCAGATGGCAGACCGATCTGTGTCTCGCCCGAAAGGTATAATTGAGGATGTTCTCATTCGTGTGGGTCATCTAATTTTTCCTGCAGATTTTGTAGTCTTGGATATGAAGGAAGATGGCAGTACACCCCTCATCTTGGGAAGGGAATTCCTAGACACTAGTGCTGCGCTGATTGATTGCCGTGGTGGGGAGATCACGCTTCGAGCAAATGAGGAAAGGATCACATTCAAGCTCGACACAAGCCGGCAACAATCCGAATGCTTCAGAATCACATTCCGAGAGGAAGCAGCTGAGGAAGAAGAAGAAGAAGAAGCAAGTAAGGAGTTCAAAGAAGACCAAGCCGCTCAAACATGGGAGCGAGGGAACGAGTCGGCAAAATTGTCAATTACACCGTCTCTTCCCGAGCTCACTGCTGTCATCCAAGATCGGTGGGTCTATATGGTGGATTCTCATGGGAGGCGAGTGCGAACTAGCCCGCCCTGGTTCTAAAAACAGGTATCGTCGAGCTACGACGTTAACTAAAGCACTTGTTGGGAGGTAACCCAACTGTTATTTGTTTTTATTTCAATTCCCTTCAAATTTCGTAGTTGTTTATTTTTTTTATTTTCTGCCTTTATGGTAGCGTATTTTTCAACACGCTATCCTGCAAGTGTACAGATCAC
>JAPKLW010002426.1:0-12027 GCA_026898455.1 Plectranthus barbatus
CCCAGCACCCAAGTGCTGGTGTATATCTGAAAACTGATATAACTGTGTAAACAAGGCTAAAAATATTCTAAGTCTTGAGCTACCAGCTGACGAGCCAGTCGCCAGTCAGCTGAGTACGCAGAGTGCAAGTTGACTTACCAACTGACAAGGTCCCAGTCAGTTGAGTAACCAGCAGAGTGCAAGAAACGATTAACCACATTTTCCGCTGCTAAGTTATACCCTGATAATCCGGGACCAACAACTGTTGATGATACTAGAACTCTCAAACAATCACGTTATCGAATCCTAGACCACTCCTTCTAGAACGTGCATTATTGCCCTACGACCTATCTCCGCACAGGGATTGGATCTAGAATCATATGAATCTACATTATTCGCGACGATTCCACCCGCGTGTTGGCTGTAGTGTTCACATCAAATACCTCCTAGGTTGGCTATTTCCTACACCTAGGTGGTAAGGATTAAGATCTAGTGCAATTCAAGCTCTTAAAGGAAAGTAAACAATCAACATTCAATCTCAATTTCACAAATCATCCATTCAAACAACACCCACAAAAAGGTTTAGCTCCTTTTACCTTCAATTCCGTTCAATACAATAGAAATAGTAAGAGAATCCATTACAAATTGAAAGGTAAAATGTAGATCTTCCTCAATTGTATTCCTTGTCCTCAATCTACCCCTTGGTCTTCCTTGATATTCAAAAAATGTGGAGGAATGTGTCCTTGATCTCCTTGAATGTGGATGGGAAGTGAATGGAAGATGGATTAGGAGAGAATTTCTCAAGTGGTTATTTGAAAAATGGGCAAAAGTTCTCTTCAATCTCGAAAATCCCCCTTTTATAAACGAGCTAACAGGGCCTCGGCTCGCCCGAGCCACGGACGGCCGCCCGGGATGGCTTGATAACCATAAAAAACTGCCAAGATCTCGATCTGGCTCGGCCGAGCCAGATTGGCTCGACCGAGCCTGCCCTCTGTTGGCAGTGGCTCGGTCAACCCTGCATCGCTCGGCTGAGCGAGCCCTCTGTCCTCATGGCTCGACTGAGCCAGGCTCTGCTCGGCCAAGCCTGGCCTCTGAACTCCAGAATGCTCCCTTCTCTGCTACGCTCGGGCGAGCCTATCCTCCTTTGACTCCAAACATGGACGATTTGCCTCCAAAACTCAACCAAAAGTGTTGATTTATGCTCAATACTCACCTACACCATTCAAAACACAATAAAAGAACAACAAAAACATATGATATGAGAGTAAAATGGCCACAAACATGCACACTCACATATCGAAATGAAGGTCATTTTACGCACATATCATGGACCATAGTTATAAAGTGGGTGAATTTATCTAAAACTTGGGACTTGTGTTGAAGAAAGTATACCCATGTTACTCTAGTGCAATCGTCAACAAATAATAGAAAATAGCGAAAATTATGTTTATTTGTGACGGGAGATGGTCCCCAAATATCGGAATGAATTAAGGAGCAAAAAGAGTCAACACGAGTATTATTATGATGGAAAGAATGTCTATGACTTTTGGCCAAAACACAAGTTTCACATATATTTGAACAACATTTAGCTAAGTGAGGAAAAAGAATTTTAAGATAAACTAAAGATGGGTGACCCAACCTTCTATGCCATAACCAACTTTCCCGAGAGGAAGATCCATGTGCCAACAATCCAGTCCCACTGGAAACTATCTCGTCGACGTAGTACAAGCCCTCGCGCTCAGTGCCACGTCCAATGATCTCCCCAGTCCGGATATTCTGAAGGAAACAAAAATGTGGGTGAAGCACAAGGGTACAATTTAATTCTTTAGTGACATGGCTAATGGATAAAAGTTTATGAGAGAGGGTAGGAACATAGGGACAATTCGACACACGTATGGTTGGTGAAATTTCAATGGTTCCTGCTCCCCTAACAAGAGTTAATTCCCCACTAGCAGTTTGAACATGAGTACGAGTAGGTTTAGAGGAGCTAACGAAATCATCCCTCTTAAAAGTCATATTATGTTGCACCACAATCAAAGATCCATTGTTCAATTTTATTATGAATTTTTTCGTGAGTATTATAAACAACAGAAATATTATTAGTGGTACTTCTAAAGACAAAGGGACTGGATTGAATAATAGGGGAATTGGAATTTAAAGGCATGGAAGTTGAGGGACCTATGTGCAAAACTTTAGAACTTATAAAAGAATTAGAGCTAGGGTTTGTGTTAACACACAACCCTTTACCTCCACCTCTAGGCGACGTCGCTGGTTTGTCAGCGGCATGCTGTCTGCCCATTTCGGCATCGGCGGCATGTTGTCTCCCCATTCCGGCGATGCCCCCAAACCCAATGTTCGCATTGATTGTCGGCTGAGGTTCTTCGTCTCCTCCATTAACTCAGACGTCAATTTTTCCTTTCGCAGTGGTGATCAGATTTTTGCGGTTATCCTCCCACCACTCTGGGTACCCCACGAGCTCAAAACACATCTCCCGTGTGTGTTTCTTCTTCCCACAGTGGGAACATTGGAGTTTTGACCTATCTATCTTTTGTGGCCGGGAATACTGATTCCCGATGCGAGTCGGGCCGGGATGGTTTGCGGAGGGGGTTTGTCTGAGGGCAAAGCCAGATCTTATGGATCCCGTTGGTCCTATTTCAGATAGTGTTGTTGCCGATTGGAGTACCTCTGATCTGGCGGCATCACTGCGTACTCTGTTGAATGCGGATTCAGCGGTTGGTGCAGTGGATTCCTTGAGGATGTCTTTCCAAATTTGATCAAATTTTGGATCCAACCCGGAATGAAATTGGAACAATCTTTTCTGGCTTTTGGTTTTTTGATGATGTATACTGCAATTCTCGCAATATTCCCCTGAGCTTTGATCCCTTCTATCTATGTTCATCCAACAAGTTTGAAGATTATTCCAATATTCTTCCAACTTCATTCCTCCTTGACTAATCTTGTTGGCTTTTATTTCCAGATCGTAGAGGATGAAGGGGTCGGTGCCACTTCCATAAGTGGTTGTGAGTGCACTCCATATTGCTTTTGCACTTTGATAATGTACAAAATTAGAAGTCAATGGACCCTCCATATTTTGTAATAACCACGAACATACCATGAGATCTGTCTGTTCCCATTGTGGGAATTTTGAATCTTTTTCCTCTGGAGGTTCTGGGTTTCCTGTGATGTGAGGAAGGCATCCTCTGCCTCCAAGCGCCATCTTCATGAGTCTGGACCAAACAACAAAATTGTTGCCATTTAGTTTTTCACTTAAATGAATGGGCATAATCTGATTGTTTCCCGTCATGTTGTTGTAGGTCTTGAGGAATTTGAAAATCTGCTTTGATCTTGGTTATAGGTTTGAGAAAGGTATTAAGAACGATGATGAAATTAATTTCTGAGTTCAAGGCTTGATGAGTGAATTTTGGTTTTGATTTGGGTATGTAGGTAATGAGGACTACATTTTCTGAGCCTACCGATGTTCATTGGGTCTTCAGAGCCAGGATTGAAATCCTGCTCTGATACCATGTAGGAATTTAGAATTGAACATGATAGGAAAAGGTAGAATATTATTTCTGAAATAATGTTAATGAATACAATGTACATTCATATGTAGATATGATGGAAAAACAGAAAAGGAAATAAATACTTAATTATCTCCTATAATTTTGGATTGATTGATTCGGATCTTCTTTCCTTCCTTCTAACCTTGACCGAATCTTCCAACAAGAATTATCTATACAATAAAAAAGAAAGATATTATTATCTCCTTGTCTGTGGTCTAATGGAGAACTCTTGCAATGCAGTTCAATTATTTTTTGGAACAGTAAACCTAATATTAATAAGAGAATACAAAATCTAAGAAAATTGCAGTTAAAGAGCTTAAAAAAACCCAACTAAAAGAGTCAAGTTGTTGCAAGAAAACTGTTTTTAATAAACATACTCACAAACATTATTTTTCATATCTGAATTTGGTCATTAACAACACATTTGAATATCTTTTCTCGATCAAGCTTACAAATGATATAATAAAGCACTATTACAAGGAAGCAGACATTATAAAAAACCTGCAATTAACTGAAGATATAGAATAACATGCTTCTCTATGAATGAGTATTACTACGGCTTATCAACTTTTGAGTTAGGGACTCAAGAAACTTGATTTCTACAAGAAGTTTCAAGCTCATTCCATTAACTCCTATCTGCATAAACATTTAAGATATAATACCTTAGCTTCCATGCACCAACAAATGAATATCGACAACAAAGCGCAGCACACACCTAAGGAAGCACAAAACTAAGACTGATTCCAAATAACCCCAAGTGATACATTTATCTAGTAGCAAAATGGGTTATATTTGATTAATCAAAACATGAGAGCTATCATACCAACAGGCGTCGCAGCGATTAGATTCTCCCCCACGGCCTTGACGGCATCAATAAGAGCCCCCAACTTGATTACTGTGCGGCAGCCTCTGCTGAGACATGAACGAACGGAGCAATTCCACCGTGAGCTTCGACGTCATCTTCGACCCCTTGATTTGGCTGTAATTATCAGTGCACACACAAATTGAACAACAAATTTAACAAGATAACATAACTGAATTAACAAAATCGTTGGGAATTGATTTCTATTTCATCCACGAGGGAATGAACGTCCGGCATGATTCTATTAGGTAAGATATACCCAGGAAATGGGTTGGGATTGAGGGAAAAACTGGCGACGATTTCACGGAGTGGGCTTAGCCCAGCTTATGGTGTCGGACTGTGAGAGGCTTCACAAATCAAGGGATTTTTTGCCACAAATTTTAAACAAATATGCTAGTTTAAATATTTATTTAAGAATATATATATGGTAGTGATCAGGTGAGAATAGGAGTTACTATGAGAAATAAGAATAGGTCTTGCGCGTCCATCTCATCAAATCGACGAACAGGATTCATTCTCAGCAAATTGAAAAATGCGACATTTTTGCCCCAATATCCTGCAGTTTTAGCATTTAAAGGCTAATACTGTAAAAATACTCAAACACAAACAGCAACCTGCATTTTAAGCTCGATTTACTTCATTTTTATCCCGATTTACTTCATTTTTACATAAATACGAATTAAAAAAAAATTAAACATCTTCTTCTTCAAAGCAGCAACACGAGCGTAGTCTCTATAAAACTCAATACCAACATCAACAGTTCTAAAAACTCTGCCCTTAAAATGCTTCATCTCATCAACACACTTTTGGAATAAATGAACCTGTAAGATACAAAAATGCACAAAGTTAACACTAAAGATGCACAATATAATAGCAAAAATGAACGTCGATCTGAATAAAATAATTTTTTTAAAACTATATTCATGCACAATTAACAAAGTCGAGATCGAACACGAATGCAAAATCCAGAAACAAAGGAAAAAAATCTGATCGACAAAAGAAATATAAATCAAATCGAACGAAGAAGGAAGAAAAAATCAAATCGCGCGAAGAAATGAATAAAAAATCTAATGAGATACTATTTTAGATTTTAAAAAAAGCTAAAATTACAAAAATAACCTTAATTTTGCAAAACTTCAGGATAATCGAGGAAAACTGCACACGGAGTGAAATAGATCATGAGTGTTGAAATCACAAAATCTAAGGCTGTGATTTATTCTCATTTCTCATACTAAAAACTATTCTCATATGATCACTACTCTATATATATATATATATATATATATATATATATGGAGCGGATCTGGTGAGAAAGATCTTAACGTGAGAAAGTGAGAAAGATGCTTGATTGTGTTCATAAGGTTGCGTGATTGTATTCAGGTCGTTGTTTGATTTCATTGTTGCTTGGTTATATTTTAGTTGTTGCTTGTTTGAATGTCAACCATTAATTTTTTTTAGATTTAATGAACATGATTCATTCTTTTTTCTCACTGGAATTTTCTTTACATGATCTCTCATCTCTCTCTCTCTCTATATATATATATAGGGATGCATTATATGTTACCCATCTCCCCTATGTTATATGAGGCCAAAATCCAGGCATTAAATTCAAATTTGGACGATCTTGATTTAATTTGAAAATAAAAAAAATTCAGTGCATTATCTAATGAAACATACTACATTATCTGGGTATAATAGTAATTTTTATATCTACAGTTTTGTAATTAACGTGAAACATGTAACACATCCTCATTTTCTCTCTCCTCTAGAAATCTTATAAAACTTTAAATAATCATAACTCACTCAATTTAAATTATTTTTTCACATGTCATATATCAAATTAAAGGTAATTTAATTATCTTTCAAACGCAATCCCTATTACATATATTTCAAATAAGATAATCGCATTAAAACTAAATCATGTAATGGCTAAAACTAAATGATGTACCATAATACAAAGAATAATGTAATGACATATTATATTTACCTTATTTCGATGTTGTTCATAGAAAAAATTGGGAATAATCTTAATTTCACTGTTGCGGTTGCATTTTATAGATAAAAAATGTGTCTAAGTGGTACATTACGTGCCGCTTGTGTATTATGTTATTCATGTTTGTAACAACAATGCAAAAATGGGTAACAAAAATGGATCGCAACAAAAATATAACGCATTGCATTATATAGATAAAATGGGGCTTTAGTGGTACATTATGTGTCGCTTGAGTGGTACATTATGTGTAGTCTGGGTATTACATTATCCATGTTTGTTTCTCTGCAATTGCATGATAAAAAAATAGAACACAATGCATTAAATAGATAAAACATTGCCGGAGTGGTACATTATGTGTCGCGTGAGTGATACATTATTTATCGCATGTGTATTACATTATGTCTGTAACAATAGTGCAAAAATAAAAATGGATTGCAACAAAAACAGAATGCAATGCATTATATAGATAAAATAGGATCTAAGTGGTACATTATGTGACGCATGTGTATTACATTATTCATGTCTGTAACAACGGTGCAAAAATGGGCAACAAAAATGGATTGCAACAAAAACATAACACAATGCATTATATAGATAAAAAGTGGCCTGAGTGGTACATTATGTGTCACTTGAGTTGTACATTATGTGTCGCCTGTGTATTACATTATCCATGTCTGTAACTGTGAAGATAAAAAAACTGCTCCAGAAATTAAAAAAAAAACTGCAAACTGCTCTAGATAATTGATTCGACAAACTGCTGTGAAACTGTTGACGAACCACCATGGATAACAACCAACAATTGCGACGCATCAAACCACCATTAATGCAGACGAACAAATCATAGATAACAATCAAATTTTGCGATGACGACGAACACCCGTTAATGTAGACGAACAAACTGTGGAAATTAATAGATGAATTAGACGACGACGAACAATAACAGATAATTCCCGTGCAGGCGAAGCACCGCGATGAATCCAAACACGCTGGCGAAGAAAAAAGTAGGGAAGATCGTGAATATTGAAAGTCTGTTATGGAAAATATTCAAAGTATATTTAAATTAGATTGATAAAAGACCATATAACCCTTAATGAATTAAGAATAAGGAAATATAAATTTAAAATCCATAATTTGATAAAATACGAGGACCACAAAATCAAAAAAAATAAATGGTTGAGATTTGACCTCATATAACATTTGGGAGGAAGGTAACATATGATCACATCTCTCTCTCTCTCTAAGGACATTTAGTTCGGATTTGAACGCAACTCTCTCTCTCTCTCTCTCTCTCTATATATATATATATATATATATATAGGGTAGTGATCAGGTGAGAATAGGAATTACTATGAGAAATAAGAATAGATCTCGCACGTCCATCTCATCAAATCGATGAACATGATTCATTCTCAGCAAATTTAAAAACGCAGCATTTTTGCCCCAATATCCTGCAGTTTTAGCCTTTAAAGGCTAAAACTGTAAAAATACTCAAACACAAACAGCAACCTGCATTTTAAGCCCGATTTATTTCATTTTTAGCCCGATTTACTTCATTTTTACATAAATACGAATTAAAAAATTAAACATCTTCTTCTTCAAAGCAGAAACACGAGCGTAGTCTCTATAAAACTCAATACCAACATCAACAGTTCTAAAAACTCTGCCCTTAAAATACTTCATCTCATCAACACACTTTGGAATAAATGAACTTGTAAGATACAAAAATGCACAAAGTAACACTAAAGATGCACAATATAATAGTAAAAATGAGCGTCGATCTGAATAAAATAAATTTTTAAAACTATATTCATGCACAATTAACAAAGTCGAGACCGAATACGAATGCGAAATCCAGAAACAAAGAAAAAAATTTGATCGATAGAAGAAATATAAATCAAATCGAACGAAGAATGAAGAAGAAATCAAATCGCGCGAAGAAATGAATAAAAAATCTGATGAGATACTATTTCAGATTTAAAAAAAGCTAAAATTACAAAAATAACCTTAATTTTGCAAAACTATAGGATAATCGAGGAAAACTGCACACGGAGTGAATTAGATAATGAACGTTGAAATCACAAAATCAAAGGCTGAGATTTATTCTCATTTCTCATACTAAAAACTATTCTCATATGATCACTACTCTCTCTATATATATATATACGAGTTGTAATCATATGTGAACCACCTCCCAAATGAGAAATAAGACTGCATCTGGTCCTTCATTTTTTTAAATCCATTGGATGAAATTTTATATTTGATTTTGAATTCTTATTTTAATTTTTTATTTTAAATCTTAATAATGGCCTTTATAGTAATTTAATATTGACAGTTTCTATATTTTTATAACTGATTCATTAATTATCGATCATGATATATTTATAATACCAAAAAAAAAAATGCTACGCAATATCTTCTTCCTTTTTGTTCACAATTTGTGCTTCTATATTTCTTGTTTTTTCACAGTAGTCAACATGGTGGCGCTGCACTTCCTTTCTCTCAAATATCATCTCCACCTATTCATTAATGTCCACACCATTGGCCGCCGCTGCAACAACCCTCTTCTTGTTGTCTCGGTCGGTTTTCTTTTTTATATTTGGAGAGAATTCCATGCCTTTTAGCGTCTGAATATGAGGCTCTTTATTATCGAATTTATTATTGAATTTTGCGAGTAGGATTTAATGATTTATGGAAAGATGAATGAGTGAGAAAGTGGGTACACAGTGTGTGAATTTTTTGGGATAGACTGTGTATTTGCTTCAATGAATATTTTATTTGGTTATATTTTTTTAAATTTTCTGGTTGTGCAGTTTTCAAAATCATCAAGACTCATGCGTATACTTGAATCTGTTGAACGCATGCATTCAATAAATTTATCTCATGAAGATTTGAAGAAGTCGCATATTGTAAATTATTGGATTCGATACTTATTTATCTAGTTTGAAGAAGAAGCAGAATGTCTAACTACGTAGTTGCAATAATTAAGCCTGTAAACGTGCATTGATTAATTCTGTAAACTTACATTTATCAAGCCTGTAATTGTGCAGTATATTATTTTTTTATTTTACAATTGTGCAAAATTTTGGAGAATGTAGATATATGTAGTTGCAGCAATTTAGCCAGTAAACTTACAGTGTATTAAGTCTCTAAACTTGCATTTACTAAGCCTGTAAATTTGATTCATACAACTGATTGTTTCTTATCTCCATATAAACTTGATATATTTTAAGATACTGTAATGAATTAGTTAATATAATGCATATATTTTTGATTAATAATGCAATTTTTGAGAAAGTATAAATATTCTTATAATTTTGAATTCAACAATAAAAAAATTGATACTATTAAGTTGCTTTAAATATGCCTTCAATTATTAATGCAATTATTTTTTATGATTAATGCAACTAACTGTAGTGTAATATTATGTATTATAATCACGTGTCATATTTTAAGACACTGCAATAAATTAGTTTATATAATGCAACTATTTTTTTTATAAATAATGCAACTTTTCATGTAAAACAAAATCGAAAATCCTGAAAATTAGGGATAGTGACGTATGAAATTAATTTTTTTTAAAAAAAATAAATTGAAATTTTTTGCTTAAAATTTGAAATTAATGAAGAAAATAAATTAATTTTGAGGTGTTGATAATTTAGAGATCAAATCCCACGAAATTAGGAAGAAAATAGAAGTTAATTTTGAAATGCAATAATTTAGGAATCAAATCCCATGAATTTAGGAAAGCAAAATCGTGCAAATATAATTATGATGCGAAAATGACCAAAAAGTCCAAATAATGCAACTTTTTTGCCTTATTGCTGCAGCGAATTTTTAAATTAAAAATATTTGATCTGAGTCGTTAATTTAAAAAATCAATGCACCAGATTTGGTCTTATATCACATCTAAAAGGTGGTTGCCACTATAACACACCCCTATATATATATATATATCAAAATCAAAATACTTTGTGTATATTTAGGAAAATCACAATAATTTATAACATATTTGTTCGATGATTGTAATTTACAAATGATAACTTTCATCGTGCAAGCCACCTTAACTTTCTCTTGCCGGAAATTTGTTTCCGTCATAAATTATGAATAAAATCGATTATTTGCAATATATTTTAGGAAAAACATGAAAATATACCCCTATATTTTATCAATTAGAAAATTTTATCATAACTTTTTTCAATTAGAATTATATCCTAAAGTTTATTTTTGCTAGTGAAACTTATCGTCAAATGTAAACTCAACTTTTAAATGCCACATGACATTGATGTAGTGTTGTTTCATAGACATGTCACTACCATGTGACGTTGACGTGTCATTTTAAATTTTGTTAATAATATGCTTATTTTTTTAAATATGTTTAATTTGATAATTAATATATTTTTATTTGAGAAATATTTTAGTTTTTGAATAATATTTTTATTTATCAATGATTATTTTTAAAATACATATTTGGTATTTAAAACTAAAGTATTATTTAAAAATAAAATATTAGTTATAAAATAAAATTTCATTATTAAAAAATTAAATACATGTGTACGTTCATAATATTTTAATTTAACTAATATTTTATTTTTTATAATATTTTTGTTGGGGCTAGGCCCCCGAGTCCCAGGCCCATTAAGTTAATCGTCCCAAGTATCCGCCGGCCCATAATCGCAGGCCCACCTGGAGTGACAGAAGACTCAGAAACGCCTAAGTCCAGAGATCGCCACCAACCCCCTTAACTCCTCGATTTCGAGCACCTGAAGGGGTCGATAGCGAGGAGTAGGACGAGAAAACCCTAGAAGCCTGGCAGCGCGCGACCGTTGGAAGCCCTAACCGACCCCAAAAAACCCGGAGCCGCTCCTAAATTCTCGGCGAGCACGAACCCGTTCAAAATTAGGGTTAGATCAAATGTTCTCCCCCCTATCCTGTCTATAAATAGGGGTGGAGAACTCATTTTTTGGCATCTTTTTACTCTCTGAAAAATCATGTTGTAATGCTGCCGAAATATATTCAGAATTTCTGTATTGAATACGCATTTATTTTGTTAATTCGCAAGCTATCTTTATTTGTTACTTTTACTCTCTTTATTATCGCATTTCGTCATTTTATCCTCTTGCTGTTACTTGTCGTTTAACGAATTCTAAGGGCTCCATTTATTCCGATAAATCGAACCTCAACATTTGGCACCCACCATGGGACTCTTGGAATTACTTTTCTAAATCGATGGCAGGTAACAAGAGAGAATCGACAACCCGATCGAAAATCCTCCCGTCGGATCTGACGGGACGGTTGATCTCATTCCTATGGAAGAACTAATCATGCGAACCCAGCAGGCGTTCGGTTTGTAGGAGATGTGTCGCCGGAAGTACTTAACGTAACATTGACTCGTCTTGCCAAAGAGTCGGAGGAAAATCGGCGACTAATAAAAGAAATGGACACCCGGGTAATGGGCTCCACGCAACAAACCATGAGCTGTGAAAGGAAAATCAACACCTGCGCAAAGAGGTAAACACCCTCAAAAGTCGCCCGATCATCGAGGAGCCTCCCTTTACGTTCAAAAAGCAAACCAACCCAACCCTCTGATAAGCTCATATTTATACTCACTTATCTATATTTTTCTCCATTGT